>ML814989.1:156353-189531 GCA_009831015.1 Picea engelmannii | reverse complement strand
ATCCCTCAAGTGAACATTGATCCATAATCTCAACTAAGAAGGTATTCCATGGAAGCACATAATTAAATAAATGCATGAAGAAATGAAACAGAATATACAAGCATGGAATAAAAATAATTCATGGTAATAAAATTCCCATGACCAAATCTAAACAAAACCACACACAACATGCAAAATACATAAATTTCCATAACATAAAATGACATAGAATTGCATATTCATAACAAAGACATAATACTAATATTTTAATAAAAAATAATCTAAGAAATTGGCTACGTACGAGCAATGTTCCACCCAACCATATGCATCTAGGGTAGATGCCACCCCCAAGCTAGGCTATGAGGCCACTAGCGCAAGGGAACCAAGTTACAAGCTTCTAGTCCACTCAATCGAACCCAATCTTTCATGACACAACCAATTTGCTCGCAGAGTCCCATGCATCTCGTCCAACCATCAAACGACGATAACACTATCTTCCACTTCCCGACACAAGGAAAATATTTCCTTTCTCTATTCAACAATTCCTCGGGGATATTATTCCCTTTCATTTCTCTTTAGTGTAAACAAAAATAGTCAAATTCATTGAATGCCTTCTAAAAATAACATAGAAGAATAAAACTTGGCTCTGAAGAGACCAATGACCAACACTATCACAATGGGTGAAGGCTTCCTCACTTGCCCAACCTCTATGATAACATGCAATCATCTATCTCTCATCTAAGGTCTATGATTCCTCTTTCACGTGGTTGATTTATTTAATTTCCAAATTGGTTCATGGTTAACAAGGGAGAGTGCAACATAACAAGTGTAAAGCATGAGCGTGAGAATTTTTAAAATGTAGAATGAATGGCAATGCGAGAGGGTTGAGAGGAATGATCATTGACTTTCCATCTAACAAGAGAATGGAATACTCTTACACTTCCCCATAATTATTGTATTCAATCCATGATCTAATGACTAGATGGCCCCACAAACCTATTGATGCATTCAATGAATGGCTTTCTAAGTCAACGGAGTGTGGAATTTCACAGAATCATTGCTTAATTCAAATTCATAAATTTCACCTCTATTTCCTATGACTTTCAGCCTTAGGGTTGAATCTGAATATATAAATTACAATAGAATACATTTCACTTATGTCCAACAAAATATACAAGGATGTGCAAAAAAATAAACACTGAACAACTGTACTTCAAGGGAACTATGCTTCCAACCCTTAGGACACAAATCCTAACATATAATAGATTTGAAAATTACTTAATCACAACAGATTTATTATAGCCATAAATCTTCCCACTTAACTTCTATATGTTTGTCAAATCACTAAACAAAATCAACGAGTTTTTCATGATAAATCTTCCATATCAAACAACCCTAGAAACTATTCTTTCACCACGAGAATATAAGCTGAAAATAAGATTTTCCTGTACACAAAGTTTGGGCAGAAAAGCACTCTTCATATATACATATAATGAAGTTAAAAGTACATACCAACAATTTATCCCAAGCTAGTACAGAATAGTCCTTCAAGCTTATCACAACTAGAATTCTTCAGTGCTCTCCAAACCTTAGCTAGGGAAACCTCAACAAGCTAACATCACACCAACTCTCAAACCCTAACCACCAATGCCTCCTAGCTATGAATCACTCCCAACCAAAATCGTTCGCACCACCAAATATCCATAACAAGCTAGCATACACAGTTGTAAGTCTTATTTGGCACATACACTTGCATCATACAAGTGTACAAAAGAAAACAAGATAGTCTTTCACAATCTTCTCCACATCAAGCACTATAAAAAGTACTAGGGTTTCAATGCCACAAAACCCTAGCCTTCTTCTGTCACAAAAACCACAGGAACAAATGCTCCCTTTGCTCCTATAGGGTTTCTTCCAAACCCTAGCTTCACTTGTCTTCTTATGGTTAACCCCAACCCTAGCGTCTTCCTTGAATCAACACAAGAACCCTAGCACACTAAAAAATAAAGTGTAAAGTACAATGAAGAAGAAACACATATAAAAAAGACAAGTTCATTCTATCTCTCACATCTCTAATACATGATGATATATATAAATGGATGAATAAATGAAAAGCTTTATCATTCCTTTATATATATTATTAGTGAGGGAGGCCAACAATAATAAAGTGACAAGGTCGACACGCAAGAAACCTAACTAATCACTAGATAGGCCTATGTGTGAAGCACTTCAACTACAAAGTGGCTCATTTAAAGCTCTAAAATAAGCATATCCATCAAGCAAGGGTTCTTAGGTGACCAATCCACAGGACAGTTCAATGCTCCTCCAAAGGTCATCCACATATCCATGAAAAGTCCTCAACTCAAGCATCATTGAGTCAAGCACAAGCCTCCATGTGAGCAACCAAGTGTCCCCATGCTACTTAGGGATCAACGCGCTCCTCCTAAATTCCCAACACTCCTCCTCCCAAGCAAGGGACTAACCTCTCCATGTGCACCTAATGAAGAATGACACCATGCCACATAGGTTTTTAGGTTTTCAACCTCTTAAGGAATTGTGCCACGTAAGCATCAAGTCAACATATAGCAATCCATGAATATGATATATTCAATGTGTATGTCTAGCACAATACGACCATGGGTAAGCATTACACCATGCACTCCACATCACATGAAGCACCCCCAAGCATGGTGTAAACACTTTTGGAGTAACCCCAAAATATAACATGGAGGTGGGTAGCTTCATTTAAAGTACATGATGGAAAAAGAGATGAGATCTCAAGTTGCACTTGGAAATAGAAGATTACTTTCCCATAGGCCCCATTTCATCTTCCCCTCCGGTGGAATCATACCCCCTCTTGTGATCTCCACAATCATCTTGGACCATTATATATTATATTCAAACATTAATATTTTACATAGCTTAAGTTCACTATGGAAAATCTACCACTCAATCTATATAAGTATTTCACAATGTTTACATGCCTATCCATTAACTAGTTGAGCCTTGGTATTGCGCTCCAGATTAAAAGTCCATGAAAACATATTTACATTATTTATACATGAGGTCATTTATGTAAGCTCGCATGGTCGTTGACTCTCATCATTATAACCACACATTTACAATTTATATATAATATGATCTAATACATTTCAAGGGTATTGCAGATACATATTCAAAATTTTCTAAAATTCTACCATGTCTATACTTGAATCCATATAAATACCCTTGTATACATATATTGGTAACTTAGCCTAAGTGGTGTACCTAAAACATTAAACAACAAGATGAAGTTTATTGTTACAAAGATGGTGTAATATAAGAAAACATGGTTTAGTATAGGTCGCTTCACATCAAGCTAGACAAATTTATTTCAACTTAAAAGGCATTGAATGGGCAAAAGGTAATTGACATAAGATCATTTTTCCTAAAGATGGACTTTAACAAGGGTTATGATAAGATTGAGTGGAATTTCATTTTAGAAGCGTTGTCTTCGCTAGGATTTGGAAGTTTCTTTACTTGGATAATTGTTGACACACTCTTCGTTTATGCCTCGACCAAAGTTTGTATGTTATTACTGTAGATTCTTTCAAAGATATCTTTTAGAAATTTCTCAATTACAAGGATAGATTAGAGGGTTTCTTCTTCTTGTTGAAGATTAGTTAAATAATGTAAATCTGACCCTAATTTCGTATAAGGAACAATAGTGTATGGACATCTTTGTTATAGAAGGAGCAATGGTTAGAAAAGAAAAGACAAAGGCCTTGATTGGCTTGTAAAAAATAAAAGGTAGAAAAACAAATTGTTGTAGGAGCAATTGCAAAAAGAAATGACCAAAGCTCATTTTATTTGCAAGATATATATATATATATATATATATATATATATATATATATATATATATATATATATAAGATGCTCCAACACCCTTCGGAAAGAATTTGTTCCCAATATCATTGTGGAAGTGGATGTTGAGCAAGTTTGAGACCAAGCTTCTAGATGGTTCACTCAAAATATATCATGTAAGGAGGATGAACAATGTGAATAAAATATTTGCAATAGGCACTTCTTTCCTTTTGTAAGGACATAAAAGCAATTGGATATGGTCCTTGGAAATTCTTATGGGGAAACAAGGGGGGAAACTTGCGAGTGACAAGGGACATTTGCAGTTGAAGCGCTTAGATTGTATGATAAACAAGTTCAAGGGACAAAGTTAGTAGCTAAAAGGATTGCAAGGGCTATAAATAGGAAGGACCATGGAAAATTCTTGTTCATCACTGCATAAAGAAGGTTGCACATGCATGTGGTGTAAAGAGGTCATTTGGAATATGTAATGTAGTTCATGGAACTAGTGCTTTTAAAGTTTAGGGGCATGCATAGTGAAGAAGATTTGGCAAGCATGGTGGTGAGTATCCAAGGAGTTACATTGGGACTTTGATAGTGCAAGAAACAAATGGAGCTTGGCACTGAAGTTCGAAGTCCCTCTGAAAAGGGACAACTTGGTTTAATTTATTGTTTCGTTAAAAAAGGGTTCTCTAAGAAATTGTAATGTTCCCAAGCTGATTTGTCTAGGAACTTAGGTGTTCTTCCTGATTTTGTGTTTAGTTTTTCTTTATTTTGATTAATGAGATTTCCATGGTTTGGATTTTCAGAAGTGATCGGATTAGCCACAGTCTTGTCAATAGATCACATAACAGTATTCAATAGAGGCAACATACTAGAATAAGCAATAACTTCATATATGACCTTTATTTAGATAATAAAAGATCTCCATACAATAGATATGGAATGATTTAGATGAAATATATAAGTTGGGTTGAAGATATTCTCCAAGATATACAAGAAATGAAGAAACCAGCCTCCAAATGCCCAATAGATAAATGTAGAAGAAGATAAGATCAATTTCTTTCCCTTCTAAGGCTCCAACTCCCAAAACTAGTTGAGTGCGCACTTTCCTGGCTGGGTGGCTCCTTGATATTTCGACCTCCTTTTTTCTAAGCCCCAAACCACAAAGAAACACCATAGAAGAATAGATCTGGAGATGGAAAACACATTTTCTAAGGTTCCCCTGCTGTTGAGAGTGATTTCACCCTCCAATAATCAAGATCCCCTCTAGACAATGTGCCCTCCTTCAGGTGAAATTGTGCAAAGCTCTCAATAAATCAATAGATAGGAAAACCCCTCCAAGAATGATCTAGAAAGGGCACTCTAACCCTCGCAAAACTTCCCAAGTGGAGATTCCCCTAAAATCTTCCTTCTCCTCATTAGATCGAACTCAAATTCATCTAGCAATGCGCCCTCTTTTTGGAAACCTCCAAAACTATGCACTTTTCCTTCCTCTTCACTATATGAATAACCTGTAACTAAGTAGAATGGTGAGGGAGGGATATTTCACTTCCTTGTCCAAGCTTGGATCAGGAAGGGAGGAATCTTTTACCTCATGGATAATCTCTAGTGTTTGTTCTCCCAAAATCCTCAAAACTTCTAAGCTCAAGAGCTCAAGATGCAAATATGAAAATGACTAGAATGTGGAGTGAGGCGCCCTCCTTTTTCTTTTATAGCCCTAGATATAATGTCCACTTAAGTTGTTTGATTAACTACTAGGGTTCTTTTCTTCACTTTTCCTCATATTGCCATTTCACTTAATTTCATTTTTTCCCAAAGTCACTTTAATAATATAACCTTATTCTTCAAGTGATTACTTTAGCGCCTCCTAGTCCCCATTTTCTCATGAGATCATAGTCTAATGGGGACATCTAGACTACTAAGTATCTCCAAGCCTCTTTCAAGAGGAGGGTGACATTACAGTCTCCCCTACTGGAAATTGCTTGCCCACAAGAAATTATGATCTTGCTTTCTGTAGAACTTGTTCACTCTCCCAAGTAGCATCCTCTATGGGGAAATCCTTCAATTTGACCAAGTACTCCTTGATGTTTCTCTTCCTCGATATCTTCTCTCTCACCTCCAACACCTCCTCAGGTATCAAGACCAATTTTCCTTCCTCATCTACTGGAGGTAGTCCTTCATTAGCAATGATGTGTTGTCCTATTGCCCCTTTTAAACATGACACATGAAAACGTTATGTATTTTTCTTTCTGGAGGTGTCTCAAGCTCATATGCAATTGTCCCCACTTTCCTCTTCACCTTGTATGGCCCAAAGAAGTGAGGTTTGAGTTTTTCCGAGCCATTCTTCTTTATGTATGCTTTCCTATATGAGTAGAGTCTCAAATAAACAAGGTCCCCGACCTCAAAAGTACGCTCCACCCTGTGTTTATTTGTTTGTACTTTATATTGATTATGTGCCCTATGCAAATGATCCTTGAGCTCTCTAAGTATATCATGGCTCATTTGGATCCAATCATGTACCATGGATTCTCTACTGTCTCCAAATACAATCCCCACAAAAGTGAGGGGGTCATAATTGTACAAAGCTCAGAAAGGAGACGTACCAATGGACATGTGATAAGTGGTGTTGTAGCAATACTCACCCAAATGTAGCCACTTAACCCATGCTTTATGTTGTCCTGATACATAATTCCTGAGGTACCCCTCCAACCACTTGTTGACTATCTCTGTTTGGACATTTGTTTGGGGGTGATAGCTAGTGCTGGGAGTTAATGTTGTACCCACCTACCTGAATAATTCCTGCCAAAAGATGCTCATAAACCTAATGTCCCTGTTACTCATAACGGTTTTGGGTAACCCATGCAACCTGAAGATCTCCCTAAAGAATAGTTCAGCCACCTATGATGCACTGTAATTCGTGGAAATGAAAAAAAAAATGAGAAAGCTTGGTTAATCATTCCACTACCACAAAGATGCAATCCTTGCCCTGAGCCTTGGTCAATCCTGCGATGAAATCTATGGAAATACTCTCTCGTTTGTGCTCTGGAATAGGAATTGGTTGCACTAGGCATGTTGGATGGGTGTGCTCATCCTTATTCTCTTGGAAAGTGGTGCATTCCCTAATGTGGCGCATGACATCCTCCTGCATACCCTTCCAAGTGAATCTTTCCCTTACATGTATGTATGTCTTGATGAACCCTTGATGCCTTGCTAAAGGTGAGTCATGACATGCTTGAAACACCTTCACTTTGAAAAATGATTCGGGAACCAAGAAAAATTGGCCCTTGTAGTGTATGATGTCATCTATGATCTTGAAATTGTTATTTTGCACCTGTTTGGGGGTGATAGCTAGTGCTGGGAGTTAATGTTGTACCCACCAACCTGAATAATTCTTGCCAAAAGATGCTCATAAACCTAATGCCCCTGTCACTCATAATGGTTTTGGGTAACCCATGCAACTTGAAGATCTCCCTAAAGAATAGTTCAACCACCTGTGATGCACTGTAATTCGTGGAAATGAAAAAAAAATGAGAAAACTTGGTTAATCGTTCCACTACCACAAAGATGCAATCCTTGCCCTGAGCCTTGGTCAATACTGTGATGAAATCCATGGAAATACTCTCCCATTTGTGCTCTGGAATAGGAATTGATTGCAGTAGGCATGTTGGATGGGTGTGCTCATCCTTATTCTCTTGGAAAGTGGTGCATTCCCTAATGTGGCACATGACATCCTCCTTCATACCCTTCCAAATGAATCTTCCCCTTACATGTTTGTATGTCTTGATGAACCCTTGATGCCTTGCTAAAGGTGAGTCATGACATGCTTGAAACACCAAGAAAACTTGTCCCTTGTAGTATATGGTGTCATTTGTGATCTTGAAACTGTCATTTTGCACCTGTCCATCCATCAATTCAAATGCAAACCTGTTTTTGGAATATTCCACCAACAAATGCACCTTCCAGTCAATCGAAATATCTGTCATGGCATAAACTGAGGGTCTCCTAAACAAAGAATCAACAACCACATTGTTCTTCCCCTTGACAAATTCAATGTTAAAGTTATAGGCCTTTTGTTGTCTCTCATTGAGGTCTTTTTGGTCTAGAAAGTACTTGAGGTTGTTATGATCACTCCTGAATACAAATTTTTCCCCAACCAAATACTGCATGAACTTAGCTAGAGCATGAGGAGGTAGTGCAAAAAGAATCCAAGAAAGAGGTCATGGAGCCAAATGATTTTAAAGCTAACTATGTCTGTGATGCAGGTGCAATAGAGGAAAGACAACCAACAAAGATTGTCAAAGAGGAGGAGAAGGAGCAGACACTGATGTTTGCCCCAACAGAAAAAGAGGAGAATTTAGATGAATTGTTCACTCAATGGGAGCGACAGCGAGAGCTGAAGATGTTGGAGGATTGGTTGGACAATCCAGAACTAGAAGATGGTTGCCAGGAGACAATCATGCAAATTTCAGGAGAAGAGCATGCAACAGAATTGCTCAAAATTTTCAGCCAGGAAGCTAAAAGGGAGATAACTGCAGCATTGGAGCTTGCAGAAGAAGAGGAAGCGGACAACATAGATTTTGTTGAGTTGTATGAGGAATTAGAAGCCCAGGAGAGAAGAGTAAATATGTAGAGTAGGCATCTCCAACAGGCCAAATTGGAAACAGGTGGAGGAGCATACCAGCCTGGGGAGTAGTTGGAGGAAATTGGAGTTGAACCAACACAAGAGGAGATGACAGAAGTCAGTCTGTCAGAGGAGGAAGCTGAGAAACAACTCAGTGGTGAGATTGCAGAACTGGAGCCTACAACAGAGTGGCCAACTAATGCCACAAGAGATGAAGATAACATGAAATTTTAGATTGATCAGATTGGTGAAGAGGAGAAAGAGCACACATTTCAATGTGCCCAAGAGATGGATAAAGAAGAGCATTCGGTGGAACTGCTCAAAATTTTCAGCCAAGGAGATGAACATAAGGCAACTGTAGAATTGGGATCTACAGCAAGGGGAGAAGAGCATTCAGAGGAATGGCTCAAATTTTTCAGTCAGGAAGTTGTGTAAGAGACAACTGTAGAATACAAACCTACAGTAGAGGAGGAAGAAATGGATAGCATGGATCTTGTTGATCTGTGTGAAGAGATGGAGGCCCTGGAGAGAAGGGTAAAAATGCAAAAGCATCTTATCCAACAAGTCAAGTTGGAAATTGATGGAGAGAAAAGGCAACAGAGCATACTGTAGGGTGAAAACCAGTCAATGGACTAGCTGGACAAAGAAATAGAGGAGATAAAGAGATTGATGTTGGAAGAAGCACAAGAAGCAGTCATCAAAGAAGTATGGGACAAAAGAAAACCTGCAAAAGCAGCAGGGAAAAAGAAGTTGCAAGGAAAAGGAGCAGATGAACAGCTCCAAGAGAAAGTATGGGACCCTGGAGGATCTCTACAACATGGCAGAGGGAGCCATGAGCAGGAGCTCATGCATTTCCCATCAATGGAGTACAATGCAGGAGCATCGTCAGCAAAGTCCACGTGGAGGGACAACTCAGCACCATAGTGCGCCTTTTTAAATTAATCAAAATCTAAAAGATGGTGTTTATTCTGCAGATTTGTTTTGAACGGATGATTGAAGAAGAGAGAAATGCTCAAAAACTGAATGATCACAAGAGGTCTGGGAGTTTCACTCTCATTCTTGAATGTAACAGAGCTTGAGTAGTTGTTAGTTGTTACTTCGATAGGAGAGGTAGTCAAAGGGAACCCTAGGAACCTTCTTGTATATGTAGATGCATGGCATGCCCAAATGAGGTCACTGGAGGAGTATTGTCATTGAATAGGAAGTAGAATAGTTTGTTTTGAGAGAGCTAAGACTCTGTTACAGTCCAGCCTGCACATATTGTAATCGGACATTCATCTTAATAGAAAGAAAGCAGTTTTTCCTACATATGAACTTTCTGTGCGTTTATGTATTTGCATTCATTGTTATGCTTTTATATGTCGTTCATGTTTTGAATGTATGAACTGGTGAAGTATTGTATGAGTTTCAATTGTTTCTCGTCTTAGAGTTTCCAAGTGAAAGGAGTGCACACAGTCCGCAAGGAGTGCGTTGACAGAGGTGAGTTAACCTCAAGGAAAGCTCAGGAGGGATATCATTGAACCTTCATCAGTAGAAGTGCAAGGAGTGCATAGGAAGAACTCTTTGTCGAGTTCAGAGAGAAGAAAAGTTACTGAGAACTCTGTAAAGCTTTGCTAGGCGGGCATCGAGCGGGTGAAAGTGTGCACTAAGGGAACTCCATGTTGAGTTCAAGAAGAACTAGACTTACTGAACACTCTATAAGGAGAAGCTCTACAAAGTGTGCATCGAGCCAGGAGAACGCCAGGAAGGCGAGAAGAATTTCTTGTCAAGAAATTTTTCAGATCTGAGTTTGACGAAATCCCAGAAACGCAAGGAGTGCATGCGAGATCAGAACCTTCGAAGAGGATAAGCTCAGAAGAGATAACACAAAGAGTGTGTAGGGGACGGACTTATTCTAAGTCCAAAAGCTTAGAAGAGATAGTGCTTGAAAGAGCGTAAGAGAGACCCAAGATAGTCGGGTTCGCGAGAGAAAGTTTGAACGCTGAAAACCTTTGAAGACTGATGAAATCTTCCAAGTCAGAAGGAATTAAAATCTTAGTAGGAGGAGCGACAACAACCGTCTGATCAGTTGTGGGGAGGAGCTTGGACTGTTAGATCAATGTCCAATGAATAGGAGAAGTGCAGGAGAAGAGAACAGATCCCATCCATTGGATCTAAGCGCAGAGGATCAACATTCGTTGGATCCAGATGGAGTTGCATGAGCCTTAACGTTGTCTACACGCAGGAGATCGGACTTGTCAAAGTCCCGAAGTCCCTAATTCATCAGGACCAGCCATCAAAAGGGGACACGTGGCGAGAGATCAACATTTCACTGACTCGCGGGAGGGAAAAGTCAGAAGGCAGAGTTATAAGAACTCGCGAAAAGATCACAACCATTGATTGAGGAGAGATCTGGACCATTGATTGTCCAGGGAGAATTTCGGGGTTTCGGGGATCGGAAGATCTGAGGAGAGAAGTCTTTTGACTTCGCGAAACATGAAGTCCCAAAATCATTAGAGTTGTCCATTGAAAGGGACGTGTGGCGAGCAATCAGTGTTTCGCTGACTCGCACATCAGAGAAGTCAAAGGGGAGAATCGTGGGAACTTGTGAGGCTCGAGTTCACGATTTGATAGGGGTCGTCAGATCTCAGAGGATCTGAGTCGTTGATTTGTGCTCCAAAATATCAACATTTCAGAAGTCGAGAGCGTGGAGGAAGTTGTAGCTTGGAGATCGGGAATCCTGAAATCCTGACGAGATCTGGACCGTTGGATCAAGGAAGGATTTGGGTCGTCATATCTAAAGCATCAAGAGTTCAAACATCGGGAGAACAGAGGTGGATCACATTGGGAATCCTCGACACGTGAAATCCCAACGTGCTAAGAGGTTTGGCCTCAGGTAATAGAGAGGGGTCATATGGAAAGAGGATAAGGGAGGAGCTAGCAAGTGCTAGGCCCTTGTCGGGATTTCGAAGGTCGGGAAAATCGGGGTGACTCACATACAAATACCTGACTCACGAAATCGCGATGTGCGTTTGTTTAGACTAGTGGTCACAAAAAGTGTCTGCGTGAGAGAATATTGCATCTGGTGCTTGTTCGCATGGGGGAGTTTCATGAAAAGGACATGTGGACATTTCTTGAAGATTCCAACAAGGAATCGAAGAGTTGTTTCAACTCAAAGATTGAGAAGATCCAGAGACCGAGAGGTCAGGAGACCCTGCTGAGGTGGAGAACTGCATCAAGTGGTATCAGAGCCAGGTTTTTGTTTGCAGACCGCAGACAACAAAAGGACGGTGAAGGATATAGTCTGATACCATCAAGTGGTATCAGAGAAGAATTTTTTGCTTGCAGGCAACAGGCAAAAGAGGAAGAGAGATAAAGGAAATAGTCTGATATCATCAAGAGGTATCAACGTTGATTTGTCTGTAGATTTTAGAAAAAGGAGATAGAGAAGACACTCTGACTACATCAAGTAGTATCAAGAACAGAATTGTGTCTATAGATTGTAGGCAAAGGTGAAAAAGTGAATAGAAATAATCTGATGACATCAAATGGTCTCAAAAGCTGGAGTTTTCCTGTAGAATAGCAAGTAAAGAAAAAGGGACAGAGTATTGATGCTCTGTAAATATCATTGCAAAATGTGCAGCAAATGGTAGATAGCCAGGAGGGATGAAGACAGAAAAGATGGCTACTGAAGGCCATGAGCAAGGTCGAAGAGGAGACCACTAGCAGAAGAGTAAAGCAAAAATTGACAAGGAGCTCATTGAGATAAGAGAAAGAATGGAACGACTGACATTGAAGATGCAGCAGGAGACAAAGGTACACTGGAGGTACGAATGGCCTCTGAACAGGAAGGTAAAATGGTATGTTCAAAAGTTGTTGGCCAGAAAACAACAACAAGAGTTGAGGAAGTGGTTGAGGCATGTTGAAACCCTCAATGACACAAAGGAGAAACTGATTCACAGCTGTGAACCAGAGACTAGGAGAAATCTCAATGATGAGGAGGAGAAGAGATCAGTTGAGGATCTCATAAACTGCCAGGGGGGCGGAAGTGAACTTTCAAGTTGTCAGGTGGGCAATGAAAGGAGATTAGTGGTGTTAAAGTTTTTGCTATTATTAGGTTACTTTCAATTTACTAGATAACAATAGCATAGACAGGATCACTGAGAGAAACACAATCACAAGAGTACACAAGCATTTATCCTGGGAAACCCTCAAGGGGAAGAAAACCCAGCAAAACTTCCTTAATATAGATAGCCAATACAATGACAAGATAATGAACCAGACAACAGAGAATATCCAACACTAAGCAACACGCCTCTCTCTCTTCCTTCTTCTGACAACCGACAACTGCAGCTTCCTTCAAAACTTGCGCACTAGATGAGTGAGCTAAGTGTGTGTTCAAATGAGGCGCTAGCCTCTCTTATTTATACAATTCTAGCACGTGTGGAAGTGACTCTTCACTGGCAGGGCCGACTTCTTCTTCTGGGTGGTTATAACCACCTTTAATATATTCTAGGGCCCCTTTAATATATTCTGGGGCCTCTTTAATATATTCTGGGGTTGACTTCTTATTTAGCCTATTACAATTAGGGTTTGACTAATCCACAAAAGGGGATTCGGTCAATTACAATGATAGACATGATCAATCCACAAAAGGGGATTGATCTAATCAATAATAAATATATTTTATCTTTATCCATAAAAGGGGATAAGAATATTTTTTGCAGTTACACAATATTTTAACACTCCCTCTTAACAAGAAGGATATTCTTTATCTTTTGACAGGTCACCAGATGTCAACATCAACTAGGTAGCGGCATCCATTGGATAGCATCATCAACTGGGCAACATCATCGATTGGGCAACATCATCGACTGGATAACAGGAGGCATCAATATCTTCCACTTGGTCATATGGCATCATGATCACTGACTAGAATATCTATAAATCATCGAAAGTTTTGTTCTCTTTATCTTCGCGCAGAAGATACTCTTTCTTTCTTTCGTCTTCATGTAGAAGATACTTCTTTCTTATCTTCACACAGAAGATCTCCTATGAGTTTTTCCATTCCTTTTATGTTCTCCCTTCTCTTGTATTCATCTATCTCACCCATCCACTGGGGAGGACTACTACTATAGCTTCACTCCTAGTCATCCCACATGAACTAGAGAAGCTAAGATGCTAGCCTGGGCAAGAATAGACTCCCTTTCCATGATCCGCGCAGGATCACAACACAAAACTCAATAGCCAACTAACCATTCCACATGGTCAAGGTTTGTGTTCCAAGCTACTCAATCCTTGGCTAGAGGAGAGTATCTGCCCGCTGCCCCTTGGAGAAACATCCACATTCCTCTCTACGACGGTGGTCACACCCCTCTCTACGAGGGTATTCTAGCATGTCCCTAGAGTATCCAAAACTCAACACCTGGACAGAGGCCAACCTTGGCAAATTTCTCATTCCCCTTCTCTACAAAGGTCTCTTCTCTTTCTCCTTCTCTACGAAGGTATACCTGTGGGATTGCTCATTCCTTCTCTACGAAGGTCTCTTCCTTCTCTACGAAGGTCTAGCTATGGGATCCAAAAAAATCTCTTGTGGTCCAAAATCTTTCAATGGTATAATACCATGCTACCCATCTGTTGGGCACCATCCATCTACTGGATAGCTTTCATCTTGATCAAAATATATGGGCACCATCCATCTTCTTTTCTAACTGCATCAAATCACGATCCTCTATTTCGAACTCGAAGACATAGCTCCCTCTTGCACCAAACTAGTAGTTTATAATCATCATCCTTGAAGTTCTCGTCTGTAATATACTGGGTGCCTTCTTAAGTTCATATATTTCTTTCTCTTTGTCTTTATACTGGATCAACCTGCTCCCTCTGCATCTATAAGAACGGTATTGGAGCAACATGTAGTTACCTTCATCTCATCAACTATATTAAGTATCCATCTTTTTCTTCATCTTGAATATTTATGTTCTACATCTTTAGGAGCCTCTTTCTCCTATATAAATACTGGATATTGTCTGGTCTTTACTTACTGTCATCATATCATACGTCTTTCTCGTGTTGTCTAACTTCTGCAAGTCACAGCATAAGTTCTTTCTTCTGAGACTTGTAAACTTACTCACAGTATGCTTTCTTTGTCAATCTCATGAGTGATCATACATGAAATAAATATTTTATCTCTTTCTTCATCCTCTTCTTTGATACTTCCTTCATAAGTCTGCATAGACACTGAAATAAAACGAGGTTAATTAACATTCTCACAAAAAACTAACTTGTAATGAGAAGGTATTAAAGTAAACAAGATACTAAAAATAAACATGAATACTTATCTTTTGTTTTTGTGTGGGGAGGCTCCACGGACTCCACCATTTGCTATCTTTCTTCAAATCAACTTTCTTCAACTTAAAGTGCATAATCCTTAATTTCTACTAAAGCTTTCTTTGAGGGAGGAGATTCCTCTTCCTCTGCCACATGTGCTTGATGCTTTCTTTTCCCTTTTCCTTGAGGACAGTCATAGGAAAAGTGTCCCAACTTTTGACAGTTGTAGCATCTGATCTTTGAAATATCTTTCTTCTTGTCTTGAACTCTTACGAAGTTAGCTTCTTTATTGTTCCTTCTGAAGGAACTTCTTTTGTTCTTTTGAACTGTAAGAGCTTCCTCTTCGTCAACAATTAATCTCTTCTGTTGGTGTGCAAGTCTAGATTCTTCGTGTGTGCAATCTGCCCATAACTTATCAACTTTGGGTAACTTGCTTCTTGCACACACTCCTTGTACAAAAGGAATCCAAAATGTTGGAAACCCATTTAGGGTTGTGGTTACAAGCTCCTTGTCACTAATGACGTCTCCAATAGCTGCAAGCTGATCTCTAATCTGAGAAACTCTCATAAAGTAGGATGTGACAGATTCTGAGTTTTCCATCTTCATATTACGAAGTTGATTTCTTAAGGTAAGATTCAAGCGGATGTCTTTGCTTTCATATAACCTGTTGAGTGCTTCATACATTTGCCTTGCTGTCTGTAGTTCATATATATGAGGGATCAAGTGATCCTTTACTGAATCTGACATGATTCTCTTTGCTTTCTTTTCATTCTTCTTATGCTTGGTCTTTTGCTCTACTTCATCTGGTTCTAGTACACCTATTGTAACATGTTCTAGGAGATCATTCTCGTCTAGAATCATCTGCAACTTATGCTTCCAAGATCTGAAGTTTCTAGATCCTTCTAGCCTATCTTCTACCCTCATGTTGGTAGCCATTGTTTCTTGCAGTAAAAACCCTAGCCCTTCAGGCTATAGAAATAATAAAAAGATCAAATTTCTTAGATCTGGAAACTGAACTCACCAAAAGATGCGTTGGACTGAGGTGAGTATGCTGGTATAGTCAGATTTCTGAAAATCCAAATTTTACCCCTTCAAACTTGATTTGCGGGTTTCTGGACTGGTGCTTCTAGTTTTCTAGTACTTCTGGTACTCTGGTTTTTTGGTACTTCTGGTACTTTGTGAAAACTAGGGTTTCACTTTCCAAGAGATCTAGCCACTGAAAATGTGTGTTGAAGATGCCAAAATGTTCCTTGAGGTAGGGCACACCTTTCTAGATGGATTTGGGGCTGAAAACCTTCTTCAATAAAAAGCCCTAATTTTCATGTACGGTAACAATGATGTTTTTCTTTTTCCCGTGAAAGATGCTCTCTCCGGCTTAGCTCTGAAACCATGTTAAAGTTTCTGCTATTATTAGGTTACTTTCAATTTACTAGATAACAATAGCATAGACAGGATCTCTGAGAGAAACACAATCACAAGAGTACGCAAGCATTTATCCCGAGAAACCCTCAAGGGGAAGAAAACCCAACAAAACTTCCTTAATATAGATAGTCAATACAATGCCAAGATAATGAACCAGACAACAGAGAATATCCAACACTGAGCAACACGCCTCTCTCTCTTCCTTCTTCCGGCAACCGGCAACTGTAGCTTCCTTCAAAACTTGCGCACTAGATGAGTGAGCTGAGTGTGTGTTCAAATGAGGCGTTGGCCTCTCTTATTTATACAATTTTGGCACGTGTGGAAGTGACTCTTCACTGGCAGGGCCAACTTCTTCTTCTAGGTGGTTATAACCACCTTTAATATATTATGGGGCCTCTTTAATATATTCTGGGGCCAACTTCTTATTTAGCCTATTACAATTAGGGTTTAACCAATCCACAAAAGGGGATTTGGTCAATTACAATGATGAACATGATCAATCCACAAAAGGGGATTGATCTAATCAATAATAAATATATTTTATCTTTATCCACAAAAGGGGATAAGAATATTCTTTGCAGTTACACAATATTTTAATAAGTGGATGGTCTCATAGACTGTCAGGAGGGCAGTGATGGAAGTTCAAGTTGCCAGGTGGGCAATGGAGAGACATTGGGTGATCTCATAGACTGTCAGGTGGACAGAGACAAAATCCCAAGTTGTCAGGTGGGAAAGGGAGAAGAGATGAACTTGGTTGAGAATCCATATCAACAAGGAGTGTTGATGGAAGAAGATCAGAGGTGTGTTCTGATCATTGGGGGAATTCAGATATTCCTGCAAAATAGCCCAATAGAGGCTAATACAAGTGTTTCACATGAGGAGGTAGTGCAAAAAGAATCCAAGAAAGAGGCCATGGAGACAAATGATTTTAAAGCTAACTATGCCTATGATGCAGGTGCAACAGAGGAAAGACAACCAACAAAGACTGTGAAAGAGGAGGAGAAGGAGAAGGAGCAGACACTGATGTTTGCCCCAACAGAAAAATAGGAGAATTCAAATGAATTGCTCACTCAATGGGCGCAAGAGCTGAAGATGTTGGAGGATTGGTTGGACAATCCAGAACCAGAAGATGGCTGCCAGGAGACAGTCATG
This sequence comes from Picea engelmannii, assembly GCA_009831015.1. Classification (NCBI taxonomy): domain Eukaryota; kingdom Viridiplantae; phylum Streptophyta; class Pinopsida; order Pinales; family Pinaceae; genus Picea; species Picea engelmannii. The sequence goes on along the minus strand of ML814989.1, from coordinate 172,202 downwards.
CAGATTTTAGGATAAGATCATTCAGCAGAATTGCTCAAAATTTTCAGCCAGGAAGCTAAAAGGAAGATAACTACAACATTGCAGCTTGTAGAAGAAGAGGAAGCAGACAACATAGATTTTGTTGAGTTGTATGAGGAATTAGAAGCCTAGGAGAGAAGAGTAAATATGCAGAGTAGGCATCTCCAACAAGCCAAATTGGAAACAGGTGGAGGAGCATACCAGCCTAGGGAGCAGTTGGAGGAAGTTGGAGTTGAACCAACACAAGAGGAGATGACAGAAGTCAGTCTGTTAGAGGAGGAAGCTGAGCAGCAACTCAGTGGTGAGATTGCAGAACTAGAGTTTGCAACTGAGTAGCCAACTAATGCCATAGGAGATGAAGATAACATGAAATTTCAGATTGAGCAGATTGGTGAAGAGGAGAAAGAGCACACATTTCAATGTGCCCAAGAAATGGAGAAAGAAGAGCAATCGATGGAACTACTCAAAATTTTCAGCAAAGGAGATGAACATAAGGCAACTATAGAATTGGGATATTCAGTAGGGGGAGAAGAGCATTCAGAGGAATGGCTCAAATTTTTCAGTCAGGAAGCTGAGCAAGAGATAACTATAGAATACGAACCTACAACAGAGGAGAAAGAAACAGATAGCATGGATCTTGTTGATCTGTGTGAAGAGATGGAGGCCTTGGAGAGAAGGGTAAAAATGCAAAAGCATCTTATCCAACAAGTCAAGTTGGAAATTGATGGAAAGAAAAGGCAACAGAGCATACTGCAGGGGGGAAACCATCCAATGGACCAGCTAGACAAAGAAATAGAAGAGATAAAGAGATTGATGTTGGAAGCAGCACAAGAAGTAGTCATCAAAGAAGTATGGGACAGAAGAAAACCTGCAGGAGCAGCAAGGAAAAAGAAGTTGCAAGGAAAAGGAGTAGATGAACAGCTCCAAGAGAAAGTATGGGACCCTGGAGGATCTCTACAACATGGCAGAGGGAGCCATGAACAGGAGCTCATGTTTTTCCCAGCAGTGGATTATGATGCAGGAGCATCGTCAGCAAAGCCCATGTGGAGGGACAACTCAGAGCCATAGCGCGCCTTTTTAAATTAATCGGAATCTAAAAGTTGACGTTTATTCTGCAAATCCGTTTTTAACGAATGATTGAAGAAGAGAGAAACACTCGAAAACTGAATGATCACAAGAGGTCTGGGAGTTTCACTCTCATCCTTGAATGTAACGGATCTTGAGTAGTTGTTAGTTGTTACTTCAATAGGAGAAGTAGTCGGAGGGAACCCTAGGAACCTTCTTGTATATGTAGATGCATGGTATGCCCAAATGAGGTTGTTGGAGGAGTATTGTAATTGAATAGGAAGTAGAATAGTTTGTTTTGAGAGAGATGAGACTCTATTACAGTCCAACCTGCACATATTGTAATTGGGCATTCATCTTAATAGAAAGAAAACATTTTTTCCTGCATATGAACTTTCTGTGTGTTTATGTATTTGCATTCATTGTTATGCTTTTATATGTCGTTCATGTTTTGAATGTATGAACTGGTGAAGTATTGTATGAGTTTCAATTGTTTCTCGTCTTAGAGTTTCCAAGTGAAAGGAGTGCACACAATCCGCAAGTAGTGCATTGATAGAGGTGAGTTAACCTCAAGGAAATCTTAGGAGGGATATTGTTGAACCTTCATTAGTAGAAGTGCAAGGAGTGCACAGGAAGAACTCTTTGTTGAGTTCAAAGAGAAGCAAAGTTACTGAGAACTCTGTAAAGCTCTGTTAGGCGGGCATCGAGCGAGTGCAAGTGTGCACTAAGGGAACTCTGTGCTGAGTTCAGGAAGAACCAGAATTACTAAACACTCTGTAAGGAGAAGCTCTGCAAAGTGTGCATCGAGCCACGAGAACTCCAAGAGGGCGAGAAGAATTTCTTGTTAAGAAATCCTTCGGATCTGAGTTTGACGAAATCCCAGTAATGCGAGTGTGTGGGAGATCGGAACCTTCGAAGAGAATAAGCTCAGAAGAGATAACCCAAAGAGTGCGTAGGGGAAGGACTTATTTTAAGTCCAAAAGCTCAGAAGAGATAGCGCTTGAAACAACGTAAGCGAGACCCAAAATACTCGGGTTCACGAGAGAAAGTTTGAAGGCCGAAAACCTTTGAAGACTGACGAAATATTCCAAGTCGGAAGGAATTAAAAGCTCAAGAGGAGGAGCAACAACAACCGTCTAATCAGTTGTGGGGAGGAGACTGGACCATTAGATCAATGTCTAGCGAATAGGAGAAGCGCAGAAGAAGAGAACAGATCCCATCCATTGGATCTGAGCGCAGAGGGTCAACAGTCGTTGGATCTGGATGAAGGTGCACGAGCCTTAACGTTGTGTACACGCGGGAGACAAGACTTGTCAAAGTCCCGAAGTCCCGAAATCATTAGGACCGTCCATCAAAAGGGGACACGTGGCGAGAGATCAACATTTCCCTGGCTCCCAGGAGGGAAAAGTCAGAAGGCAGAGTTATAAGAACTCACGAAAAGATCACATTCGTTGATCAAGGAGAGATCTGGACCGTTGATTGTCCAGGGAGAATTTCGGGGTTTCGGGGATCGGAAAATCTAAGGAGAGAAGTCTTTCAACTTCGCAAAATGCGAAGTCCCAAAATCATCAGAGTCGGCCATCGAAAGGGACATGTGGCGAGCGATCAACGTTTCACTGACTCGCACATTAGAGAAGTCAAAGGGGAGAATCGTGGGAACTTGTGAGGCCCGAGTTCGCGATTTGATAAGGGCCATCAGATCTCAGAGGATCTTATTCGTTGATTTGTGCTCCGAAATATCGACATTTCGAAAGTTGGGAGCGTGGAGGAAGTTGTAACTCGAAGATCGTGAATCGCGAAATCACGACGAGATCTGGACCGTCGGATCGAGGAAGGATTTGGGCCGTCAGATTTGAAGCATCGAGAGTATGGACATCGGGAGAACGGAGGTGAATCACATCGGGAATCCTCCACACGTGAAATCCTGACGCGCTCGGAGGTTTGGCCCCAGGTCATAGAGAGGGTCATATGGAAAGAGGATAAGGAAGGAGCTAGCAAGTGCTAGGCCCTTGTCAGGATTTCGGAGGTCGGGAGAATTGGGGTGACTCACATACAAATAACCGACTCGCGAAATCGTGGCGTGCCTTTGTTTAGGCCCATTGTCACATCGAGTGGTCGCGCGAGAGAAGCTTGCGCCTGGTGCTTGTTCGCACGAGGGAGTTTCGTGAAAAGGACCTGTGGACATTTCTTGAAGATTCCAGCAGGGAATCAAAGAGTTTCTTCGGCTCAAAGATTGAGAAGATCTAGAGACCGGGAGGTCAGCAAACCCTGCTGAGGTGGGACACTGCATCATGGGGTATCTATGCTTTATGGTCTTTTTGTTTAAGGCCATGTAATCAATGCAGATGAGCATAGTACCATCTTTCTTTTTCACCAATACCACAAAAGATGCAAATGGGATAGAGCTTGGTCTAATGTGGCCCACGTCCAATAGCTCTTTGATAGCCTTTTCAATCTCATCCTTGTATTTCTTAGGATGTTTATAAGGGGTGGTAATGATTGGTTTTGTGCCCTCCTCCAACTCTATGATGTGTTCAAATCCTCTATCTGATGGTTGCCCTAGTGGAATAGGCTCACAGACTTTGTTGTGAGTATCAATTATTCTTTGTATGTCCAAACTGAACTGATATTAGATAGTATGTTGCATAAACCATGTCTTCCCTTCTGAAAATGGCCTCCATGCGCTTGGTTGTAACCACTCTTGGTGCATTCCCTGACATCCCCTTTAAAGTCACCCTTTTTCCATTCTCCCCATTGAATGACATTTTCGTGGACTTGTAGTTGGTAGTGATAGGTCCCAATGTGATAAGCCATTGAACTCCCAATATAACATCGGTGTCTGGTAGGTCCATCACATAGAATTCTTGTGCCAAGTCATGCCTCCCCAAAGTGAGCTTCAATCCTGGAATGTACTTGTCACATGGCATAGTGTTACCTCCTGCTACCTCCACATGAAACCCCTCAAACTCCACTATAGGTATGTGCCTTCTTTTCACCAATGTTGAACAACGAAGTTATGTGAAGCTCCCCCATCTATAAGCACATAAACCCTCTATCCTTGGTGTACTCCTCTCATCCTGAAGGTATTGTATTTAGGGACCCCGTTGATGGATGCAATAGTGATCTTCTTCTCCCCTGCTTGACCGAAATTTGCTTCCTCTCCTCCTTCACTTTGCACATTTTCTATCCTAGGTTGATTGGCCTCTATATTTTGAATATGGCCAATCTCATCTTCCTCCTCATCATCAGAAATCACCTCAATGTAGTAAACCTTGCCCTTTCCCATACATTTATGCCCTGGTTCCCAATGTTCCTTACATGTGAAGGAGAGTTGTTTTCTCTTCAACTCTCTCCTAGTAGCCTCATCCATCCTTCCTTTGCCTTTATCCATTCCTCTTTGATCCTTCACCCCTTGGTTTAGTGGTGACCTTGGAGTGAATTTGGTTTTTGTTGATCCCATCAAGCCTCTCGTCCTCCATATAGCCTCATGTAGGTTGTGGGGCTTAAAAGCCTTAACCCAACAATGTAAGGGTTCCATCAAACCCTCAGAGAAGAGCATCAATAACCTAGCTTGTGACACATCTGGTACCATTATAGCCACCCTCTGAAACTCTTCTATAAAAGCCTCCGATGATCACATCTGCCTAAGTTGAGTGAGCTCTCGGAAATGTAGCTCAGGATCTCCCTAATCAAACCTTATAAGCCTCTATGTGAATTCTGGATAAGAGGTGATGTGACTATGTCCCAAGGTATTCATGCCATGGTACCACCAGTGATCGGCCTTTCCCTCCAGGTAGATATTGGCAAACTTAATAGCATCCAATTCCTTCATGGGGTTAAGCTGCAAATAGGCATCCAACTTTTGCACCCAAGCCTACGCAGTAGTCCTAGCTAACCCATCAAATGTAGGAATCGCCATCTTCCCTACCCTGTGCTCTAACTCATTACTGCCCCTGTGATAGCTCCTTGGTTTTCCCTTGTATTTGATACCACGGTACTGATCCAAAGTGACCTGCCTCCTAAAGCCTGCGCTCAATGTTGCATACTCCCTAGTGTACTCCTCAAAGTTATCTTCTACCTCTGGAAAATAGTTATCCTGTTGTTGGGCTTCAAGGAAAGTGGGCATATAGGGTCTAGATGTAGCTATGTTGTTGATTGCCCCCCTGGAAGGTGCTCCCCCAAATAAGCTATGTCCCTCAGTGTGTAATTGATGATCAATCTCAGTGTGATGTCTAGTTCCTCCTTGTGATCCACTAGCCTCCATGTTCCCATTGTTATTTGGACCATCTTTACCATGATTCATCTACATAAGGAGAAGTGCAATCTTCTCCTGGCTAACTATCATTCTTTTAAAAGTTTCCTTTATCTCACCCTGTCCTCTGAGCATAGTCTCTTGTGTCTCGTGTAAATGATGTTGAAGGGAAAACTTAGTGTTGTCTATGGAATTTTTCAGATCTTAGACTATACCTACTAGATCTTGTGGCTCATTGTCATCCCCTGATTCACCTATTTCTACTTCAAGTTCCTCAACATGTCTTCTACGCCTTCCCATATATATACCTATGAATTTATGCATGCGCTAATCCCCACAAGCTGGGAGGATTTTACGCTTTGATACCACTGTAAGGTTCCCAAGTTGATTTGGCTAGGAACTTAGGTGTTTTCCCTTATTTTGTGTTTAGTTTTTCTTTATTGTTTGTAGGTTGCCTTCCAGATTTGCGCTAGAAGGGTGTCATGGAGTTTTAACAACATATAAATGAAGAAGATATACAACAACACATAACATGACAAGATTCAATAGGTGCAACACATTAGAATAAGCAACAACTTCAGATATGACCTTTATTTAGATAATAAGAGATCTCCATACAATAGATCTGCAGATCTGGAATGATATAGATGAAATATATAAGTTGGGCTTGAAGATATTCTCCAAGATATACAAGAAATGAAGAAACCAGACTCCAAAGGCCCAATAGCTGCATGTAGAAGAAGACAAGATCAATTTCTTTCCCTTCTAAGGCTCCAACTCCCAAAACTAGTTGAGTGCGCACTTTCCTGGTTGGGTAGCTCCTTGATATTTTGGCCTCCTCTGTTCTAAGCCCCAAACCACAAAGAAACGTTGTAGAAGAATAGATCTGGAGATGGCAAACACCTTTTCTAAGGTTCCCCTATTGTTGAGAGTCATTTCACCCTCCAATAATCACGATCCCCTCTAAACAATGTGCCCTCCTTCAGGTGAAATTGTAACAAGCTCTCAATAAATCAATAGACAGGAAAAACCCTCCAAGAATGAGCTAGAAAGGGCGCTCTAACCCTCACAAACCTTCCCAAGTGGAGATTCCCCTCAAATCTTTCTTCTCCTCGGATCGAACTCAACTTCATCTAGCAATGCGCCCTCTTGCTAGAAACCTCCAAAATTGTGCACTTCTCCTTCCTCTTCACTGTATGAACAACCTGTAACTGAGTAGAATGGTGAGGGAGAGATCTTTCACCTCCTTGGCCAAGCTTGGATCAGCAAGGGAGGAATCTTTCACCTTTTGGCTGATCTCTAGGATTTGTTCTCCCAAAACCCTCAAAACGTCTAAGCTCAAGAGCTCAAGATGCAAATATGAAAATGACCAGAATGTGGAGTGAGGCGCCCTCCCTTTTCTTTTATACCCCTGGATCTAATTTCCACTTAAGTTGTTTGATTAACTCCTAAGGTTCTTTTCTTCACTTTTCCTCATATTGCCATTTCACTTAATTTCCTTTTTCCAAAGTCACTTTAATAATATAACCTTATTCTTCAAGTTATTACTTTGGCGCCTCCTAGTCCCCATTTTCTAAAGAGACCATAGTCTAGTGGGGACATCTAGACTACTAAGTCTCTCCAAGCCTCTATCAAGAGGAGGGTGACATTACAGAAACGTTCCTATGCTTGGGGTTATTTGTGTGATAAAGTTTTAAAAAGGGATTGTTGAGTTGAAGAGTAATTGGCTGTACAGAAAAAAAATGCTGATTGTGTACAAACATGCTTTTCTAGAACTCTGTAGGGATATTTCAAAACCTAGAGTATTAGTCAGCTTGGGTGCCCAATAATCAATTTGAAATAATTGAAAGTTATATTATGATAAGCTTTTTATGAATTAAAGGACTAGAGAGTTGTATGAAAATATCAAGCCAAAGCCATCAATTGCATCATTTCTTAGTAAAATATGGACTACAAGATATTTGAAACCAAATGGACTGAGAGGTTCCAAGATGATTGGAAAAAGCACTCATCCTTTAATACTAGGGTGCTTGTGTGGTTAGTAATCAAACCCTACTGGTTAAAAATAAGTTATAAGTTTCATGGCTCATATCTAAATTGTAATAGATAGGGTTGATATGATTTGTTACAAAGGAGAAACTGTCAAACATGTGTTCTACGAATGTAGAGTGGCACAAGTGTTTTGGAAATGGATTGTCTGTTAGTATGCCATTCTTTTTATCAATTGTCTTCATTGGAAAGAATCATGTTGCGATACACATGGATGATCAAACAGCATAAGACATGAATATACATGGATGATCAAACAACATAGCAGAGGAATATGGAACACCATAAGGTTGACAGGAATCTTCTTTTATGGAAAATGGAGATTTCAATGAACATTCAAATGGACATGCCTCCTCCTTTTAGTTGGATCAGAAAAACTTACTAAGAAGATCAGAGCAGAACTAGCAGCTAAAGTTTCAACCAGAATGGCATTTTCCCTAAGGATGTACTCTCTTGAGATTGGGACTAAGGTGAATATGTTGGCACTCTTCACCTATATCGAGAAGCGTGGTTTTTATAATTGCAGCTTGCTTCATTGAATTGTACAGCTTGATGTATTTTTTTCAGAAATAAGATGATATAAAATGCATTTTCAAAACAAAAAAATGAGTGATGCTGTCTTAAAGTATCAGCCGCAAATTGTAGAGATTGTATGCTTCTTTTCCTGTTTTCTAGATTGACTACAGATGATGTTGTAAGTGTTTAGGAAAATAACTAATCCAAACTCAATGCTGATGTTTGTTACCACCAGAATTAAACAAAGAGGTAACAGTTATCCATTTCAACACTGCCAAAAACGACTTGAGTGGGTACTGTTAACCCCTAAACCTACACATAAAATCAGTGAGCCCATATCAGAGTTTTAAGAGGGCTTTCAGCCTTGTACTTGCCCGAAAAAAGAAAAAAAAATACTATCGCTAAGGTTTTTTTGTGCACACTTCCCGAGGAAGATCTTTACTGCTGTAGCCACTTTTGAGGAGGCTGAACCAGCAAATGAGAGCACCTTTATCGAGGAAGAATTGCTGTTGTTTGCTTCTGTCTTTGGCCAAGGCAGTGCTGTTCATCCTGTAGACTAGCATGCTACTAGTTTCAAAGAAGACCATCAATGAAAGGCCCATTCATTAAGCCTGTTGACAGGCATTTCCAGTAGCATCGAAGGTGCATTACCCAGTATAACCAACCATAGAGAAGGAGGTCACGTCCCCCAATATTTCTAGACAGCCTTCAAGAAAAGGAATGGCTCACTCTTTAACTGTTGTCTTGGGCGCACCACTTGAGCCTATTCTTGGCTCAAAACAAGCAGTCATGATAGCAGGCAGGATGTCAGATTTGGCAGAGATATGGCAGCCAACTGACAGGTCTGATCTGCAATTATTATGGTAGCAGTAGGGGCAAAGGTCTGATGATCCGGACAATAGTTATTACATCCTATTCTTGGCCTATTTTTAGATCTGAACTGCATTCATTATGGCAGGGGCAGCAGGGCACACTCCTAGGCTATGTTTAGATCTACACGTCATCACTCATTTATGGCAGCCTGCAAAGGAGTCATTCAATGCTATTTCAGATCTGTTCCAGCAGTGTTAATGTGCATGAATTGATGACAGTGTGTAGCAGCATAAAAATGCATTAATGGAGGTTGTTCTAGGCAGACAGAGTGGAGACTATCTTCGGCAAGGAGGGTGCACTTGCTGTAAATATTTATTCCGCCATGGAGGGCACCACAGTGGGGCTAAGTTGTAGGAAACGCCCAGTTTGGCCACGTCCCAATACCTGAAACGCTCAGAAACGCCCAAACTGGTACAAAATTCCTTGAAAACACCACTGGTCATACCATTCGGCATTTCCAGATCTGGACATGCCATACGGTACGGCCAGCAGCATTTCAGTGATTTCCAGTGACATTTTAGGCACTTTTTTGGAAGTTTCCTGGCCCACTTAAGTGCTTGAGAGGGGCATGGCCACATGGGAACCATAGGAAAATATTGCCCTATCCATGCCAATAACCCTTTAAGACAACAAATATAAACCCTTTAAGACAACAAATATAGGAAATTAAGCTTTGAGGAGTTTGTCACCTTGGTAAGTAATGGTAACATTAAAGTAACATTAAATTGACATTCTCCTTTGTCTTACCTTTTCTATCATTTTATTTAAATTTTTTACATTACCATTAATTGTTTTAGGATGTTTGAGAGTGGTTCCAACATCATCAGGCAAGCTTCATATGAAGAAAGTACAATTTCATATCCCATTCAGAATTCAGCAGACTTAACAGTTTTCAAGATTTCAGGGTTGACAGGATTGTAGCATTTCCACTAGATTCTATCATGTATGAGGGTATGGGATTGCCATTAGTCAACACCACCAAGCTATGGGATTTTGCATCATGTAATCATCTATGAGAGTTAATATAGAGACAATGTGTTATTTAAAAAAAACTATATATCTATATTGTTTGTATTTTTTATATACTGCATTTCCCCCACATACCCATTTTGAGGGGTCATGTTTCCATGCATTCCCGTTTCATGCAACTTAGCAGTGGGGTTATAACAGTCATATTGGCAGTTACACTAGTAGGAGAGAAGCACTCCACATAGAGGAATTACTTCACGTATTGTGGACACAGAGAGAGCGCCCCACTTGGGTAAACTGGCAATTTTTCTCCATGCATAATGGTGCATCACTTTTAGATATTTTTGGAGCATAAAGGGAACCTCGGGCTCGGAATTATACTTCCCTATTCTTATCCTTTCCTAATCTTAGCAGAGAGGCATTAATGTACCCTTCCTGGCTCATCCTATAAGAGCTCGAGAGGAGAGAGAGTTGTTTTTAACAGTTGCTCTTTGGTCCTTTCAACCTTCTTCCATCTTTCTTCTCCCCCTCTCTTTCAGATTTCTTGTCATTTTGGAGAGTCAGTGGCAGCATAGAAGTGTAATCTTGTTTAGCCAGAGCACAGATTTATGAATTTTCCAGTGGTAAAATGTACTATTGTGATTGGTAATGCAGAGACTTTTTCCTCTATGAAAATACCCTTTTATGTGGACTGTGGGCTAATCTGCTATTACTTTTTTATTTGACAGATCTATACTGCAGATTCTCTCTTTTCTTCCTCCATTCACCCAACAGACTAAGGCACTGGTCAATTTTAATTTATTTTATCAATCTTTTGTCTGAAACATTTCTGGGACACCGCTGTGGCTAGCATGCACTAACCCAAAGAGTGAGAAATCCAACCAAGACACCAGTGGGCTGCCTCCTGATTGTTGCACCCGAAGTTTTCCTCATTTATCCTTCGCCAGATCATTATGGACAATTTTGAGGGCTAACAGGTACTTTCTGCTTCATGGGCAGTGTGAATTTGCTGAGTCAATAAATTGTGTATATGAGACCAGGCTTCAGCCAATGGCTCTTAGATATCTGATAATATTCTTACCACTTTGATAATTGTCTGAAATTATGAATGGAAACCATAAGATTGGCACTTGTATGGATTTTTGTTCAGTAAATGAATTGTGTATATACAATCATCCAATGCTTTCTACAGAGTATTCATATATGACAACTCGCAGAAACGTAAAAATAATTTATTTATCAATTCTGTCAGTGATCAGATGCACATAATTCAGTGTAATTCAGCCACTATTGCAACCAAGACCCTCATCCTGCACTGGAAATAATAATGACAAAATTTTAATCCCTCAGAAAATAATCAAACACAGTAAGTTGGTTCATGTAATGACTGTAGGTTTTTTGCGTCCAGTGTACTCCTTAAGCTTTGATATTGACAAAGCAACATCTGAAAACACAAGACAAGTCATTTACTACTTGGTCAAAGGTTGCCTTCTTTAGGATTAATAGATTATCTATAAGAAACTTATATGCGAACTCAAACCTTACCAATTAAAGGCTTCAATGCTGTTTGTGCATCCATGTCATGTTTAGAAACATCTGGCTCATATTGTTCTACATAAAGTCTAATTGTTGCGCCAGCTGAACCTGTGCCCTGCAGATTTATAAAGGCTATCATCCTTAATCTGCAAAGCTCTACTAGAAACACAATAATACATCCAAACGGAAATAGAGTACAGACATTAGTGACAATTATGCATTGCAATCATGAAATGCAGCATTTAGCTTGAAATATTCATAAGTTTGCAACATAAAAAAAATGGTAAATCCTTAATATAATATTGTTGATTTATCTTGGTCTTCCAATTGTTGGGTATGTGTTATATTCTTTGGGAGATCTGGATCGTAGGAGATATACAAGTCGGTATGTCTTTAACCTATTTGTAGGAGCAATAAGTTCGATGAGCAAAAGACAGGATGTAGTGGCACCTTCAACTACAAAAGTTGAATACATGGCAGCCACTCATGCAAGTAAGGAAGCAGTATGGTTACAAAGATTGTGTTCAGGTATTGGGTTGGTACAGAAAGTTGTAGGGATAAATTGTGACAGTCAGAATGCAATTTTTCTGGCGAAGAACCTGGCTTATCATTCAAAGACAAAGCATATTGATATTCAGTATCATTTTGTGAGAGACATGGTTGAAGAAAAGAAAGTGTTGGTGATGAAGGTGGACACTTTGAAGAATGTGGCAGATTCATTAACAAAATCTGAGCACTGAGAAGTTCTCTTGGTGTAGAGGATCCATGGGCATTGCTGCCCTGGATTGTTGACTATGTAACCCTGTGAACCCCCTGTATGCAAAAAAAACAAGTGGGAGAATGTTGGGTATGTGTTATATTCTTTGCACGAGTAGTAGTGTTGGGTATGAGAAAAACAAAATTTGCCTCGAGAAACATGTTGCATTTTTGGGCGGTTTTTCGGCACATGGTTTTTGCCGATGGTTTTCTATTTTCGGTTAAGGAATTAGGGTTGTTGACTAATCCAGGTCATTGGGTTAGGGTTTTGGATGTCGTTGGTTCCTATATGTATATTGTATTGTAAACAATGTATCACATGAATGAATATAGAATATGCTGGTTTTCCTAGTTTGGGTTTCCAGGGGAAAAATCTCTGTGTAATGTTTGTATTTGCCATTGTATATTTTCTGTTCTTTTACTGAAAATTTGTTTGCAGTAAATATTGTACAAGGTTAAAATCTACATCTGGTATCAGAGCTTTGTTGGCTTCAGGGGGACACCTTTGTGGTCAAGGGTTTGGCTCGTGACTATGATAAGCCTTGTTACAGTGGGAGATCTGTGGTATTGATTTTTCAGGTGAAAAGAAATGACAAGCAATTCGAAAATGGAGATAGAGAAGTTTAATGGGCAAATTTTTGAGTTGTGGAAGCTCAAGATGGAAGCTCTGTTGGTGGACAGAGATTAGTGGATCATAGTAGATCCAGGTACTGCACCTATAGGAACTTCAACAAATGACTAGAAAAAGTTGGATCGGAAGGCGAAGAGCACAATCTGACTGTGTCTCTCAGATTCAATGTTACTGAATGTGTCAAAGGAAGCTACAACCAAGGATTTATGGGATAAGTTGGGGAAGTTGTATCAATCTAAGTCCCTAGTAAATAAACTATTCCTGAGAAACAAATTGTATAACCTGAGGATGAGAGATGGAGACTCGGTGGCAGAGCATTTGAACGCCTTCAATACTGTGGTAAGTCAATTAGTATCTGTTGAGATTAAAATTTCAGATGAAGATAAGTGTATCAGTTTACTGTGTTCTTTACCAGACTTGTGGAATACTCTAGTTGTGGCCATAGGTAGTAATACAACTGCCTTGAAGTTTGATGAAGTGGTCTCATCCTTGTTGTCGAAGGAGATGAGACGGAAGAATATGGAAGGACAAAGCACAGACGCATTATTTGCAAGACACTCCCAGGAAAGAAATAGATCTAAGTTCTCAAGTGGGAGATCTAAGTCTAAGGGTAGATCTAAATCTCCCGAAATGTTTGTAAAGGTCTGTTGGAGATGTGGAAAAGAAGGGTACTACAAGAAGCAGTGTAGATCCAAAGTTGAGAAAAAGAAAGGATCTAAAGAATCTCCTTCTACAGAAGAAAAGACCTCCAAGGAAGAAGGAGGGGATGTGTACTTGGATTCTTCAAGCACACATGCAGATCATGAAGCATGGTTGGTTGACTCAGGTGCATCCTTTCATATGACTCCCCACAGGGAGTGGTTCTGTGAATATGAAAGGTATGATGGAGGTAACGGTTTCCTAGGTGATGTCTCGACAACCAGAATCATAGATCGAGAAAAAGTCAAGTTGAGGCTCATAGATGGAAGGATTAGAACACTACCTAGTGTTCTACACATCCCAGGATTGGCCAAAAATTTGATTTTTGTGAACAAAATGGACAATGAAGGGGTAAAAACAATATTTGAAAAGGAAACATGCAAGATGGTTCGAGGAGCAATGGTGTTGTTGAAGGGAGTTCGGTTTGGAACTCTGTATAAGCTGCAAGGAAGAACTATTAGTGATGGGTGTAATAGTTCCATTGTTTCTGATATTGGAGTTGAAGAAGACAGAAACTCCTACAGTCTCTGGAGAAAAGGTTATGTTGTGGCATCAAAGATTGGGGCATATCGGAGAGAAGGGTCTTCGACTACTACACGGTAAAGGTATGTCTAACTGCTCTCTGGATTTTGATTTCTGTGAACATTGTGTATATGAGAAGTAAAATCGGTTAAGATTCCCCTCTGGTGCAACGAGAGCAAAAGGAATTTTACAGCTAATTCACAGTGATATTTTTGGACCTGTGTTGGTCCCATCATTGGAAAAATCTATGTACTATATCTCATTTATAGATGACTTCTCGAGGAATACTTGGATATATTTCCTCAGGAAGAAATCTGAAGTCTTTGACAGGTTTAAAGAGTTTAAGGCTCTTGTTGAGAATCAAACAGAGAAAAGAATTAAGGTGTTGAGGACAGATAATGGCGGAGAGTTCTGCGGGAATGAATTTGAAGAATTCTGTAAGAAGTGCGGTATAGCAAGGCAGAAGACTACTCCATATACACCTCAGCAGGATGGAGTTGCAGAAAGGATGAACAGGACGCTGATGGAAAAAGCAAGGTGCATGCTCAGTGGTGTCGGGTTAGGGAAAGAATTCTGGGTAGAGGCAGTGGGTATTGCATGTTACCTGGTCAATAGATCACCCTCATCAGCACTGGATGACAAGACTCCACAAGAGGTATAGACTGGTAAGAAACCTTCTCTCACACATCTCAAGGTATTTGGTTGTGAGGCATATGTTCATGTTCCAAAGGAAAACATGAGTAAGCTAGATAAGAAGGCTAAAAAGTGTATCTTTATTGGGTATAAAGATGGTCTCAAAGGTTATAAGCTTTGGAACCCAAAAACTAAGAAGGTAGTGTATAGCCGAGATGTGGTATTTAGAGAAATGAAGGATGTTAAATAAGAAGTCCTACCAAGTAAGGAAGAACCAGAGAAAATAGAGTTTGATTTAAAGGATGATGAATCAGACTCTACAAAAGAACAGGAATCAGAAGAAGAGGATCCTCATACTCCAATATTGAGGATATCGGTTCGAGAAACAAGGCTACCGGAAAGGTATACTCCATCTAATTTCCATTCGAATTTTGCTTTGTCTATTATTGATGATGATCCTAGAACTGGCAGGGAGGCAATGGATTCAGAGGATGGAAAGCTCTGGAAAAAGGCCATGGATGAAAAAATGGCAGCCTTGGATAAGAATGAGGCTTGGGATCTAGTGGAGTTGTCGACTGGAAGAAATCCTATTGGCAGCAAATGGGTATTTAAAAGGAAGTTGAATACAGAAAAAAAAGTGGAGAAATACAAAGTTTGGTGTTAGGTTTTAGGGTAAATGCAGATAGTGGTCACTTTTTAATTTCAATGTTAAACCAATCTTAGATCAGGTACATAAGAAGAGATAACAGCATATAGAAAGATAGATCTAAGGCATACATTAGCAATAGGAAAAGAGAGACCAGGAAATAGATCAGTAGTGCTTTAACCAAATGATCTATAACAGTAGTGCTTTAACAGAAAGTATAT
Source organism: Picea engelmannii (assembly GCA_009831015.1). Taxonomy (NCBI): domain Eukaryota; kingdom Viridiplantae; phylum Streptophyta; class Pinopsida; order Pinales; family Pinaceae; genus Picea; species Picea engelmannii. Next base: position 156,816 of record ML814989.1, on the reverse strand, counting down.
ATTACCAAAAGATCTCTATGAAGACTAAGATTCAGATCAGTGTTAGCAATCCTTAGATACCACAATTGATCTGCATACTCAGATCATGGACAGTTATAGACAGTTCTCTAAATGTATCAGCAAATATATACATCAGCAAATCTATAACAACAAGTCTAAAACAGCAAACCTTAGTCAAACAGTAAACAAGGAGTTCATGTCGTAGATCTAACAGAACAATCTTATTGTAAACACAGATCTGGACTTTAGAAGAAACAATTAAGAACATACCTGGTACTTGCCTTACCTGTGAAGAAGGCTTAATACACAATAAGGTTATATCCTGAATGTTATGCTCAGACAAAGGTTCAGTTCAGATCTGTTTGAGATCTTTATGCCAATAGTTGAAGGAAGATTTCATGCCACCAAGTCAACAGGTCAAGGGATGGGCACCACAGTTTCAAAACCCTCAAACTACTTTCAG
>ML814989.1:136691-156253 GCA_009831015.1 Picea engelmannii | reverse complement strand
CCAAGGATGTGGTATCAAAAATTTGATACTTATATGTTGGGACTTGGCTTCACAAGAAGCAAAGAGGATCATTGTGTGTATTTTAAATTAATTGGTGATCATTTGATTTATTTGGTCTTGTATGTGGATGACATGTTGCTTATAGGAAACAACAAGGAGATTATCCAAGATGTGAAAACTCAGTTGTCCTCTAAATTTGACATGAAGGATCTCGGTGCTTCAAATTTCATTTTGGGCATGAAAATTAAAAGAGATCGAAAAAAGAGGAAACTCTGGTGAAATCAGAGAAAATATGTCGAGACAATATTGCAGAGGTTTAATATGAAGGAATGTAAACTGGTCAAGGTTCCTATTCATGTTAGTGTAAAGTTATCTGCAGATCAGTGTCCCAAGACACAAGAAGAGGAGGAGGACATGTCTCGTGTTCCATATGCGAGTGTAGTTGGCAGTTTGATGTATGCAATGGTATGTACTAGACCGGACATTGCACATGCACTGGGAGTTTTGAGCCGGTATATGTCAAAACCAGGGAAGAAGCATTGGACAAGAATAAAAAGGGTTTTCAGGTATTTACGTGGCACTGCTAGCTATAGATTGTGCTACCAAGGAAGACCGGGATTGGACAGTGTGTTGGATATACATGGCTTTGTGGATGTAGAGTGGGCTGGAGATCTGGATTGTAGGAGATCTACAAGTGGGTATGCGTTTAACCTGTTTGTAGGAGCAATAAGTTGGATGAGCAAAAGACAGGTTGTAGTGGCACTTTCAACTACAAAAGTTGAATACATGGCAGCCACTCATGCAAGTAAGGAAGCAGTATGGTTACAAAGATTGTGTTCAAGTATTGGGTTGGTAAAACAAGCTGTAAGGATAGATTGTGACAGTCAGAGTGCAATTTTTCTGGCGAAGAACCCGGCTTATCATTCAAAGACAAAGCATATTGATATCCAATATCACTTTGTGAGAGACATGGTTGAAGAAAATAAAGTGGTGTTGATGAAGGTGGACACTTTGAAGAATGTTACAGATTCATTAACAAAATCTGTGAGCACTGAGAAGTTCTCTTGGTGTAGAGGATCCATGGGCATTGCTGCCCTAGATTGTTGACTATGTAACCCTGTAACCCCCTGTATGCAAAGAAAACAACAAGTGGGAGAATGTTGGGTATGTGTTATATTCTTTGCACGAGTAGCAGTGTTGGGTATGAGAAAAAAAAAATTCCTCAGGAAACGTGTCACATTTTTGGGCGGGTTTTTGGCACATGGTTTTTGCCGATGGTTTTCTATTTCCAGTTAAGGAATTAGGGTTGTTGACTAATCCAGGTCATTGGGTTAGGGTTTTGGATGCCGTTGGCTCCTATATGTATATTGTATTGTAAACAATGTATCAAATGAATGAATATAGAATATGTTGGTTTTCTCGGTTTGGGTTTCCAAGGGAAAAATCTTTGTGTAATGTTTGTATTTGCCATTGTATATTTTCTGTTCTTTTACTGAAAATCTGTTTGCAATAAATATTGTATAAGGTTAAAATCTACACCAATGCCTGGATTCATAAATACCCCATTTCTTGTAGTAGGAAATAATTAGTTTTTGCTTCCATTGGTTAGAAGAATTTATATTATTCAAATTATTTTTGCTAGGCCCCAAAAGTTTGGTGGCATGATTGAGAAAATGATAGGGTCTTATAACAGATCACAGCCTCTAATAATAGAACCGTATGCAGCATATAGAGATGTATTTTGTTGTTATCAAGATTCAATATCAAGAGTTTTTGAAGATGGGGTTTGAATGAAATTGTAGCTAACAGAAGAAGCCAATCCTGACATGCATGGCTTAAGCCTTAAACTATAGTCTACAAAGACAGACAACTTCAACTTATTTTAAATAAATACTTACTGATAAGCGAAATATAATCCTAGAGCCATCCGTGAAAACAAAGCGAACTCCTTGTTTGAATACCACACTCCCATCAACCTGAAACACTTGAATATTATAAACTGGAGACTCTTCTCTGTCTCTTGAAGAAATGGGCAAAAGGCCAAAAAGTCACTACTGTTGATTGATCAGTGCAACAATATGAACTCTACACTAGAAATGAAGATCTATGTTGTATTGTAAACTTACTGGATCTGTATATGCAAAATCGTCTGCAAACTGGATTGTGTAGTTTCCTGTGACGGAATGAACAGATTTAAGTATTAAGAAGCTCAAAAGTAAATTAAGCTACTTCTTGAAATGTTTGGTATTAGTTCACATACCATACTCTTCTCCTGCTTTGATGTTAGAAATCAAACCGCGTAGATGTTCAACCATTTTGTTGGCTCCTTCTAATTCACACTCCTAGACAATAAAAACAATGGATCACTTTTGATTACTCTGACAGTTAAGAAAGCAGTTACAAGATTTCATGGCAAATACTCCATAAAGAACCAAACGCTTGGCTTGGAATACAGAGCTTTGTTTTCTTGCACTTTTGCAGAAGTTATGAGATTGTAGGTGAAGTTTCCACACCAATCACCTCATAATCATATCGAGAAAAGAAGTTACGACCATAGGTTGCCCAATGTTCTTTAGCAATGTCTGCGACAGATACCAGCTTTTCACCAACTTTTTTATCTTTATTCTTATAAGCGATAATTGAAAGCCAGGCTAATACAGCCCTGTGTACCATATCAAGAAATGGACTTGTGTCAGACTTTCGATTTTATTTTAAAGGTCGTGACTACTAAAATTAAGGAATCTCCACTATTTGTCAGCAAGGAAACTATCAAGGAAAATTTAACTGGCATACCAGATTCCATCTTTCTCACGGATGTGATCAGAACCAGTTCCAAAGCTTTCCTCCCCACATATTGACAGTTTCCCTGCATCCATGAGATTGCCAAAGAATTTCCAACCAGTGGGGACCTGCACAAAGAATGTTTTCAATTAAAGCTATTTTAACATCGCTTATAGAATTCTCATTATGATTCTAGAGGTCCACCAACCTATAATTTTCATCACTTACTCCCTTCTCTGGCTCAGATAAACTATACTTGTCTTCTTGTTATATTGCATGTAAAATAGAATTGGAAAAGAGCAGCAGACCTCAAAAAATGGAAGGTTTAGTTTCTTTGCTACAAGGTCGAGGGCACCACTTGTTGGCATGGACCTTGCCAGACCCTACAAGTAAAAAGGCATACACAAAATAAGCAACTAAGTTTTCTTTTGATTCAAAATGTAAATTCACAAATGTTCTAAAAAACTCATACTTCACAATGAACAAACTGAGACCCTTAGCATATAAAAACAACCTTTGGTCCATTCTTGAAGTATGGAATTGTTTCTTGAGCATTCGCTGCAATCATAGCTACTGAATCTGAAGGAGTAACAAAGAAGCTTTTTCCAAGAATCATATTTCGGTCACCATCACCTACCCTCAGAAGCAACAAACTTCATCAATTTCCCAAGCAAAGGGATATGAAAGAACCATTAGCTCACACAACCATGAAAGAACAAAAATAGTTCTACTATAGTCTAAATGAGAGAAATATAGATTTCAACTAAATCCAAATATGACCAAATGCATGTTTTTTCCCTCAAATCCTCAAGGATATTGCAGTGGGCCTTGGCCAAATGAATGGATATTGCCCTATGTTGTGGCATTAGGGACACACCAGACATATATAATTTAGATATTTATTATCTTATTAGGGTCCCGCAGAGGGCAGAATCTCTTGGTCTAGTCCCAACCCCTATGCATTTAGGTCATTTGTTTATCTTAGAGCCTAGACTATATAGCCTCAGTCAACGCTTGTGTGAAATAAATATATGATTAATTGATTTTTATGCACAGAAGTAGATGAAGGGTCAAGTGGGGGAAAATCGAAGAGTTAATTTTAAAATGGGAAAATCCAATGGACAGGCAATAGGCACCCCCTGCCCTTAGTCTATAAATACAAGTTAGCCTGTTAGCAAGGTAAAGAGTCCATTATACCTGTATAGTGGCCTTGTTGTAGTAAACTGTAAATACTAAATTCCTTGGAGGGGTTGGATAGTCCTCAGTTTAATGTGGCTGTATAGTAGGAGTGACTCTGGTCATAGGAGACGGTTGAGTCTAGCATGCCCAAAGCTTGGGAGTACAGACCAGGTTTTTTGGTTCGAGGCTGATTGGGAGGTTTGAAAATGCCTCTAGAGTCTACATTGTAACAATTGTCGTGCAAAAGATAAGTATCATTTCTTTAGTTATTAGGGATGATTATGCTTGATTATGCTTGTTATTATCAATGATGGATTGATTAATGATTTGCATGGGTTCAGTTATTTATGATTTGGGTGGTTAATTAGGGTGGTTAGCCAAGTGATTTATTGGTGAGTAAGTGTTTTAGTGAATTGTATTAATAATGAGGATCCCCCTAAACAATCTACCCCTCATGAAGATCCCCCTCATAAGTTCACCCTCTCTCAGCACTGCAATATCTGCTGCTGCAACATGCCATGGCTGAAAGGTGAGCTCTGCTGCTGCTCACCGAGGCTGAAGAAGGACAATAGCTTGGAGCAACAGCTAATCTAACAAGATCTGGCCTAAGAAGTAACCCAACAAGTTAAACCATTTAAACTTATCGCAAACAACAACATATTCATCAATGCCAATGTCAACTGGAGTTTCATTGGCAGGGATATCATTACCAGTGTTGTCAGAGTCTTTTCGAACTCCGGAGTCTCGCCCAGTCTTGCGGAGTCACCGCTGAAAAGAGTAACTCCTAGAGACTCTTCTATCATACTCCCCACTCACCAAACTCCTCTGAAACTCACCAGAACATATTTTGGGTATTTTTTCTCTTTGCCGAGTCTGAAAAGAGTCTGCCGAGTCTTCCCGAGTCACAGGCCAGCCGACTCTTAAAAGCATCCGAGTCTGACAACATTGATCATTTCCTTGTGATAAACCCTTGGCATAAGTTCACCCTCTCTCAGCATTGCAATCTCTGCTGCTGCAACATGCCATGGCTGAACACTGATCTCTGCTGCTGCTCACCTAGGCTGAAGAAGAAAAACAGCTTGGAGCAACAGGTAATCTAACAAGATCTGGCCTATGAAGTATCCCAACAAATTAATCCGTTTAAACTTGTCACAAACAACATATTCATCAATGCCAATGTCAACTGGAGTTTCATCAGCAAGAATATCATTACGTTGTGATGAACCCTTGGCACAAACTTGCAATGGGTCTTCAAAGCCATGACCGCTGCTACCATTGCCGCATATGATCAGAGCTCCAAAGATAGCCAAATCAATAAAGGCTAAGGCTTGGCCATAATGAGGCCCCTTCATGCCTTGTCAAAAGCAATACTGGCCACCAAGGGCCACTACACAGCAGCCAAGTTGTTAGAAGGGAGTAAATGCCCATAGGATAGGCCATTAATGGCAAAATCAATAGAAACCAGAACCTTCCCTGCTAGCATGCAGAAACCCTAGCAGAGGTCAATAGAAAACCCTAATATTGTATCTTGAGTTTTTTTCAAGTAGAAACATGAGCATTGCTCGATTAACAAGTTTTACAACTTGATTTTTCTATGCATTACATTGTCTTGACATGACTAGCACACAAGCAACACTAGTTCTTCAAGGTTGCCTTAAGAATGTAACCATGGTGAACCAACAAGGCATGTATTATTGACTGTAAAGTTTTGGTACCTTGGGAAGTGGTCCCCTAGTGTTATTGATGTGCCTAACACTAAAGGGGGAAAGGTACCCCTCTCTTACTTAACTTTATGTTATAAAGTCAAAGTGACTTTATGAACTCATTAAATGCTAAAGTGACTTAGGGAACTTAAGTGAAGGGGGAGATTTAATCTCCACCCTTGATCTTAGAAAGCTAAGATCTAATCTTGGCCTTTGATTCCTAGGTCAAGCTAATGAGAAGATCATAAGCTAAAGTGAGAGGAAAGGGGGGTGCATTGTTCATTTTGAGAGGAAGTGAAGAGAAGAAGAGAAGAGAGGTTGTGGAGAAAGAGGAGAAAGGGCACACTTGAGGAGAAGAGGGCGCAGTTGCTTGTGGAGGAAGAGGGCGCATTTGCAGCTACATGATGGTGTGGATTCCAAGGAACAGTACAGCATTTACTGCAGAAAAAGTCATCACTGAAAGCTGAGGCTGAGGGCACGATTTCCTTGACAGCAGAAATTCTTTGGTCATTTAGCATCAGTTGGCAGCCATGTCAGTTGGAGGGTGGAGGATAGGCTAGCAAGAGCTGGAAATTGGTCTCCATGGAAGGCTAGGGTAGTTTTTATCTTGGAGGAGGGTGAGCTATGGGATATTATACAAAATCATGTGGTACCTCCTACATATGCAGTGCTCTTGGCAAAGTTTAGGAAGAGAAACATCAAGGCCAAGAGGACTATTCTAGATGCAGTCAAAGACCATGTAATTCCTCATGTGTCTGGTAAGGACTTTGTGTTTCAGATGTGGCAGTCCTTGTGTGGTCTTTACCGGAGCCTAACCAAAACAAGAAGATGGTGCTCCAGGAGAAAATGAGGGGCACTAAAATGACTAAGACTGATACGGTCGCCTCTTTCCTCATGAGTTTTTCAACTTTTCATAAATACGTGATGAGTTGGCAGATGTGGGGGAGGTAGTGGATCCAATAGAGTTGGTGAGAACATCCTTAAATCACTTCTCCAAACCATGGGAGAAATTTGTACGAGGCATTGTATCCAGAGAACATATTCCTAGTTGGGAGAGGCTATGGGATGACTTTGTACAGGAGGAGCTCAGGATTGGCTCAGGATCTACTAGTCAACAGCGTGGTGGGGATGGTGATCAGGATCTTGCTCTTTCTACAAAGGGAAAGAAGAAGACCAAGAAGGGTCCCAAGGGTGGGGCCAAGCAGCAACAGAAGGGAGGTGAGCAGCAAAGGGATATGAGAAAAGTTAAATGCTTTGCTTGTAACAAGATGGGGCACTATGTTGGATAGTGTCCCGACAGGAAGAAGCAGGGTGGTACAACAACATCAACTGAGGTGGATGAGTTCGCTTCTCAGTTTGAGGGGGAGTTTTCCTTGCTTGTCTGTTGGTCTACAGTTGAGACACCATCCAGTATATAGTACATAGACAATGGAGCATCCAGTCCTATGTTTTGTGTTAGAGAGCACTTTACTGATCTCACAGAGTTGGGGGTAAAAGTGGAGATAGTGCTTGGGAATAACACCATAGTCAAGGCAATTGGGCATGGCACAATTTCCTTTTAGAGGGAGTTGAGGCCACCCATGGTGTTCAGGGACGTCTTGTATGTCCCTGGGCTGAAGAAAAACTTGATATCAGTTTCCGCCATCGAGGATGGGGGATTTGAGGTGTCTTTCCGAGATGGACAGGTCCTCATTCACCCTAAGGGGTCCAGTATAACATCAGCCAGAGTGATTGGGACTCGTGAGGGGAATATGTACAGACTCATCTTTCAGCCATTACATGCTTTGGCTAGTAGCAGCAACAACAGTCAGTTGTGTGATTTGTGGCATAGGAGGATGGACTAGTTGCATCATGGAGCTTTGAGGGTGTTGCGGAAGATTGTGACAGGGTTTCCACAATTCATCACTGAGGATCAGGAGGTTTGCAGGGAGTGTGCTCTTGGAAAGTAAACCAAGACTGTATTTCCAAGCAGTGACAGTAGATCAGTTGGGATACTTGATTTGGTACACTTTGATGTGTGTAGGATCATGTCATCGGTTTCCTTGGGTGGATGTGAGTACTATTTGACATTCATTGATGACCACTCCAAAAAGACCTAGATCTATTTCTTGAAGACCAAGAGTGAGGTCTTCAAGAGGTTCCAAGAGTTTAAGGCTCTTCTGGAGAACTAGACAGGGAGAAAGATCAAGGTCTTGAGGTCGGACAATGGGGGTGAGTATACCTCCACAGAGTTTAGAGACTTTTGCATCCAGGAGGGTATCAGGAGACAGTTGATCGTTCCTTAGAACCCCGAGCAGAATGGGCTTGCTGAGAGGAAGAACAAGGCTATTGTTGGTGCAGTGAGATCTATGTTGCATGATCTAGGGTTACCATTTTTCTTATGGTCTGAGGCTTGCAATACTGCAATGTATCTGCAGAACAGGAGTCCACATAGAGCTCTAGGGAGAAAGACTCTTGAGGAGGCCTTCACTGGGAGGAGGCCAGATGTTGGACACCTTCGTATATATGGGTGTCTGACTTTCTCTCATGTCCCTTCTAAGAAGAGGACAAAGTTGGATCCCACAGCAGAGAAGGGGATCCTAGTTGGATACAACGAGGTCTCAAAGGCTTATCGAATCTACATACCAGCACTATGGAGGGTTGTTGTGAGGAGAGATGTTAGATTCGAGGAGAATAGAGCCTTCTGGAGATCTTGTGAGTTGAGAGACAGATTTGAGGTCACATATATACAAGATGATGCATCACAGGGGACACAGCCTCAGGTGTTTGGTACACCGAGTTCAGGGGTGACTGGTCCACCCAGTACAACTACAGGATCACAGGTTTTTGGTGTTAGAATGAAAGAGATGTGCTCGTTTTTCCATAGACAATATAGAAATATTGTCACCCAACCATAGGCACAAAGGCCACCCTCGAGCACCTTAACCTTGACAGACAGAATAATTTTGGTAGCATACCAATAGCCAACCAAAGCCAAGGGTAGCGCACCAAGCAAGAATAACCAGAAACCAAGCAGAAAGTCCAAACCATAACCAAGAGACCAAGTCCAACCAAAAGCCAAAATCCCAGTTGCAGCTGCACTCCCTCTCCAAACTTGCACACCATTAGTCTTATGCAGTTGTGAGTGAGTGAGTGTCAAATGAGCTCTAACACCCTCTATTTATACTGCTCTATCTCACTTCACTGGGCCGACTTCTCTTTCTGGAGGCTAATAACTCAATATTAAATATTCTCTTGAGTCGACTTGTCTTCTAGGGTTATTATCCAACGTTTTAGGGTTTCTCTTGCTTCCCGAAATATTCTAGTCTCGTCAAAGGTTACATGCATAGGTTAATACCTCCTGCAGCGACCATAATATCAACACTCCCTCCTAGCTAGGAAGGTATTAAAGGAAATGGTCTTGAGCACAAACAGACCATTCAACCGGTAGCATCATCATAGCCACACGGGCTATCCCATGATCACGTAGATCAACTCACAAGCAACATCATCACTATCAGTATCATTTAATAGCATCAACTGCATCATCTCTCGAAGCCATACTCCATCTGAGTAATCGGGCATGATGCTGAAAAGTCACTCACTCCATAGAGTGAGACAAGGACCATTCTTCTAATCCGGACATACGTCCTATAAGAATGACTGTCCCAACAGATGTTGAAAGCTACGCCATGGGCTACAGAGACCATTCCTATAGGAATGTTAGTCTAGGACTATTTTCTAATCGGGTCATATGTACCATAGAGATCCGTCTCTACCTATATGCCTTAGAAAATATCGGTCCTGGACCATTTTCCTAATTGGGCCACAATCTGTGCCTTAGGAAAATACCAGTCCATGACATGTCAACAAACTATCAACCTAGACCATTCTCCACAGAGAGAATGCCTGTCCACCAGCAATCTGTTCTATCTAGACCATTCTCTGCCTGGAGAATGTCTGTCCACCAGCACATTGACTATCCATCTAGCTGGCAATCAACTCTAACACTAGTGGTAGTCTCCATGGCACTCATATAGTAGCATATTGCTGCTATAATGCCATCCAATAGAGCACAACTGTGTCTATCCATAGTAGTATACAACTACTATCCAGTGGTACACAACCACTCCTAGTAGCACACCGCTACTGACCAGTGACACACAGTCACTACCAGTGGACCACATCCACCACAGTAGCATACAACTACTGTCCAAAGACATACAGTCTCCACAACAATCATATCATCTGATATCAACCTGCATAAACAATATCATGATACAAACTGAGTCATCTGGGCCATTCTTCCACTCACATCTGTGAGATCTGGAAGAGCATCTGCCCTCAGAAAGTAAAACATCAACCATGGGCTATCTGGACTATTCTTCCCAAGCATAGAAGAATAATTGTCCCTGATTTATGAGCCTGGACCATTCACCTAACTGGGCCATTCCTCCGGCACTAATCATAGTGCAACCTGGAGAGAATGAGTCTACACTAGCGAATGCATGTCCCTGATTGTTGAACCTAGACCATTCACCTAACTGGGCCATTCCTCCGACACTAATCATAGTGCAACCTGGAGAGAATGAGTCTACACTAGCGAATGCATGTCCCTGATTGCTGAACCTGGACCATTCACCTAACTCAGCCATTCCTCCGGCACTAATCACAGTGCAACCTAGAGAGAATGAGTCTACCCTAGGGAATGACTATCCGGACCATTTCCTATGGGGATGACTGTCCTACACCAACCTCCAAAACAGACCATTCTTCGAAACTCTCACAACTATGAACTTCGAAAGAATGATTGTCCGGCGAGGCAAACCATTCTACTTTACCACTACTCAGAGTGAATACCAAGAAGAATGATTGTCCTAGACCATTCCCCCACACTAGCCACAAGGGGAATCGTTGTCTATGGTACATCAACAATCTATCGAACCATTTTCATTACGAAAATGACTGTCCGATCTGGACCATTTTCTGAACTAGAAAATGACTGCCCGTCAGAAATATCGAACCACATTCTGCATTGGAAAGGAACTACCCAACCTAGACCATTTTCCGAACCGGAAAATGACTATCCATAAATTAATAACATATCAATGCTCCCTCCCAACCTGGGAGTAATCACTTCCTTTTTCAATAAGGAAGTCGTCTCCACGAGCCCCAGCTTGTCCCATAAGTATGCAAACTTTTCATCTCGGACAGAAGCTTTACCAAAATATATGTTATCTACTCATTTGTGGAGATATACTGGAGAACCACTTCTCCCCTCTAGACTTTATCACAGAGAATATAATTCTTGATCTCAATGTGCTTCGACCTATCATGGAACACCGGGTTCTCTGAAAGCTTCACATAGCTCTGATCATCACAATATATCACAGTCGAATTCAGCACCTGATCAAACAATCCAGAAACCAACTTACGAAGCCACACTACATTTGTACAAGCATCGCAAGCTACAATATACTCCGCTTCTGCAGTGCTGAGTGCAACAGACTTTTGTTTCCTACTAGCCCATGACATCGTGGCAAAGCTCAAACTGAAACATATCCAAGCAACACTTTTTCTGTCATCTGTACTCCCTGCCCAATCCATGTAGCTATATATCATAACTCAAACATCCCACAAGGTAAATATCCGGCTAAGTATTCTTCAAATACATTAACGAGTCAATCAATTGTTGATACAAAGACAGGTCTACTGGATCAGAGTCTCTAAACTTCTTCAGATCTGTCATCATGGGAGTTTGCCATGGATTTGCAATCCATCATTCCAGACTTCTAAAGAATCATTTCAATATACTTCCTCTGTCATAAGAAGTTTTCAACACGCTTTTGTTGTACATGAGAGTCTCTACACCAAGTTTGCTTGAATCCATACAAGGTCTTCTTCCATCTGTATACAAGGGTCTCTTCTGGTATACCTCAAAACCTTGAGGTTGCTCTACATACGCTTCTTCTTCAATTACTCTGTTGAGAAGAACAGTCTTTACATTCATCTGATGTAAACTCCAACCCATGGATACTGCAAGAGATATAATGGCTCAGGTAGAGGTATATCTGGTTACTAGAACAAGTTGTCATCGTAGTCTCCTCCCTCCTATTGGGAGAACCCTCTAGCCCTGAGTCTCGCCTTATGTCTATCAATGCTTAAGTTTTTTTCACAATCACAGCTTCCTTCCATTCCTTCTGCTTGACTGCTTCTAGTGGGTTCAAACTTGTTCAATTGGTTGTTCTGACTTTTCTTTCTTTCTTGGAATCTTCATGTTCCTCCTCGTGTTTTTCTTCAATGTTGGAGTCCATGGAATCTTCTATAGATTACATGCCCTTCTTTCCTGAAGGCTCCAACCTTCTACCATAGGAACATAAATGTAGATGGAGAACCAAGGATATTCAAGGCTTCTTTTCGAAGAAGACTTCTTCTAAAGTCAAGTTGAACACGTGTTGCTTATCATGGTTGTTACTTGTAATGAAGAACCTGGACAAATACTTCATAGTATTCACGAATTCTTCAATGGATCATATCATTGGGGATTAGCTCCCTCCTAATCCCGGATTCATGCCTGAATGAGCAATATACATGCTCTTCTTTTGGAATTATGTGATCAGCTCCCTCCATCTTAGAGAGTCCATGCTTCCGCCTGTTGCATCTCTCTTTGCTTTCTACAAAGTGTCACAAGCCTATTCCGATTTCCTTTTGATTTTTGACTTCCTTCGAGTCTGACTCCTCTAAGTCTCTTTAAGTTTGTTTCTATTTGTTATGATTGTTGCCCATCTGGCAATTGTGTCATCCTTACAAACTTCTTCTATGACAGCTTCCGCAAGGATTGTTCATCAACCATATTTCACAAGGGTACCTGCCCGGAACAAGAACAAACAAGAAATATCTATCTAGAGGAGATGTTAGTTCAACTTGCGAACGAGTACAATAAGCATCTATATCAATAGTATTCATATGCAGTCGAGTATTCATTGCACCTAGCAATAATAGAATCTTTCAAAGATTGCTTTCACAATTTGTAATGTAGAAACTATCACCCTTGATATACACAAATTTGAAGCTTAACAATTTAATCAAACCTGGAACCTGAAGCCTCAACTACTATGGAGGGTGCGCTTGTTCTTCTGAATGCACTGAATCCAAGATTACAGCTTGGACAAGATCTCTAGTACTTTCCTTGCAAACACACTCATGTTTTGCTAGATGATATGACTTAGATAGCATATACAAGTGCATACCTTTGAAACCTTGTAGCATTGGCTAGCATGTCTTTCGATCTGAAATTAGATACCATCTCGACAAGAAGAGATTAGAAACTCAATCAGAAGATTAAATGATTAGAACTAGCTAGAAACTCTAAATTTCAACTTTGACCACAAAATCAATTTGATGAGAAGTCAACCTTTGACTTTGACTTTGACCAAAGATTCAAACTTGACGTTTTTGCTAGCTGAGAGTACCAAGACGTGCGCTAGGCTAGGGCACACTAGGATCTCAAGGAATTAGGTCAAATGCTTCATCATAAGTGCCCGAACACAAGGGTTAGGATTTGTTACAGCTGCATAATCAGAAAACCTAGTTGCAGCTGTAATTGGTGCCATAACAAGCTTAACAAATAACTTCCCAATCTATCTTCCAGTGGTTAGACTGTTTGAAGATAGTGTGGGCCCATAACCTGTTAGAATGAAAGAGATGTGCTCGTTTTTCCATAGAAAATATAGCAATATTGTCACCCAACCATAGGCACAAAGGCCACCCTCGAGCACCTTAACCTTGATAGACAGAATAATTCTGGTAGCAGACCAATAGCCAACCAAGGATAGCGCACCTTTCTCCAAGGGTAGCACACCAAGCAAGAATCACCAGAAACCAAGCAGAAAGTCCAAACCATAACCAAGAGACCAAGTCCAACCAAAAGCCAAAATCCCAATTGCAACAGTTGCAACTGCACTCCCTCTCCAAACTTGTGCACCACTAGTCTTATGCAGTTGTGAGTGAGTGAGTGTCAAATGAGCTCTAGCACCCTCTATTTATATTGCTCTATCTCACTTGATTGGGCCGACTTATTTTTATGGAGGCTAATAACTCGGTATTAAATATTCTCTTGAGCCGACTTGTCTTCTAGGGTTATTATCCAACATTTTAGGGTTTCTCTTGCTCCCGGAATATTCTAGTCTCGTCAAAGGTTACACGTAGAGGTTAATACCTCCTGCAACTACTGTAATATCAACATCTAGTACACAGACCACAGGTGCACGTTCTTCAGGATCTCAGAATTTGATGGTGAGATCTATGGATGAGACTGAGGGGCATGCGGGTATTGCTCCACCAGAGGTTACTTCAGGGAAGAAGAAACTGAGATGGTTTCAGGAGACCTTAAAGAAAGCCAAGGAGTATGTTGGTGAGCCCAAGAAGTTAATGAGAGAGAGAAGAGCACTAGAGAGGTTAAGTACCTACTTGGCCACGATGACTAGCATCACAGATTCTGAGCTCACTACTTTTGAGGAGACAGCAGACCAACAGGTCTGGAGAGATGCCATGCAAGAGGAGTATGATTCCATTATGCGGAATGATGTGTGGGAGGTGGTGCCTACACCAGAGGGGAAGTCAGTGGTTACTTCCAGGTGGTTGTACAAGATTAAGTATGTTGCAGATGGCGGCATTGAGAAACATAAGGCTCGATTTGTGGCGAGAGGATTCTCTCAGGTTGAGGGGATTGACTATGGTGAGACATCCGCACTAGTTGCGAGATATACTTCCATCAAGAGTATCATGGCCATTGCAGCAGAGATGGGTTGGAAGATCCATCATATGGATGTGAAGACAGCATTTCTGAATGGTCTTATAGAGGAGGAGGTATACATTGAGCAGCCACAGGGGTTTGAGGTGTTTAGGAGAGAGTACCACGTGTGCCTCTTGAAAAAGGAACTGTATGGTCTGAAGCAAGCTCCACGAGCTTGGTATTCCAGGATTGACTCTTACTTGCTACAGATGGGCTTTGAGAAAAGTGAGGTGGATCTGAATCTCTATTACATTGTTTATGGAGAGGATACTTTCATTCTTATCCTATATGTTGATGACTTGTTTATCACTGGAGGGGAGGAGCTCATAGTTGGTTGCAAGAGGGGTCTTGCTTCAAAATTTGAGATGAAGGACATAGGACTGATGCATTATTTCTTGGGGATGGAGGTTTGGCAGGAGGATGGGCACGTCTTTCTGGGACAGGGGAAGTATGCAGTGGATATTATGAGCAGATTTTAGATGGAGGATTGCGGACCCATGTCAACACCTATGGTCACCAACTGGAGGAAGCTTAGTGCTTCTGAGTCTGAGTTGGTGGGTGCCACGAGATATCGTCAATTGATTGGTTCATTGATGTATCTGGTCAACATTAGACCAGATATGTGTTTTGTTGTGAACACTTTCAATCAATATATGGTGGAGCCTAGGAGAGTGCACTGAATAGCAGCAAAACATGTTTTGAGGTACATAGCAGGGTCAGTGGAGTATGGTTTGGACTATGTCAGAGGTGATAGGTCAGGTTGATTGGCTATACAGACTCAGACTGGGCAGGATGTGCAGTTGACAGGAAGAGCACTTTAGGGTGTTGTTTCGGGTTGGGATCAACAGTTGTTCCCTGGTTCAGTCGAAAACAGAAGTCAGTGGCACTGAGTTCTATTGAGGCAGAGTATATGGCAACTAGTCAGGCCATCTGCGAGGCTATTTGGCTTCGCAAGTTATTGGTTGGTCTGTTTGGTCATGACTTGAGGCCTACAACTATTCACTGTGATAATCAAAGTTGCATCAAGCTCTCTGAGAATCCAGTCTTTCACGACAGGTCAAAGCACATAGAGATCAGATACCACTTCATTCATGATTGGGTTCAAAGAGGAGAAGTTCAGCTTGAGTACATATCTACTGATGAGTAGATTGTTGACATTCTCACGAAGTTTTTTCCAAGGAGCAAGCATGTCTACTTCAGAGACAAGATGGGAGTGGTGAAGAACACTTTCCTCGGTAAGAGGGAGTGTTAAGTTTTGGTACCTTGGGAAGTGGTCCCCTAGTGTTATTGATGTGCCTAACACTAAAGGGGGAAAAGCACCCCTCCCTTACTTAACTTTATGTTATAAAGTCAAAGTGACTTTATGAACTCATTAAATGTTAAAGTGACTTAGGGAACTTAAGTGAAGGGGGGGATTTAATCTCCACCCTTGATCTTAGAAAGCTAAGATCTAATCTTGGCCTTTGATTCCTAGGTCAAGCTAATGAGAAGATCATATGCTAAAGTGAGAGGAAAGGGGGGCGCATTGTTCATTTTGAGAGGAAGTGAAGAGAAGAGGAGAAGAGAGGTTGAGGAGAAAGGGCGCACTTGAGGAGAAGAGGGCACACTTGCTTGTGGAGGAAGAGGGTACACCTTAAGGGCGCATTTGCAGCTACAGGTGGGCACGGATTCCAAGGAACAGTACAGCATTTACTGCAGGAAACGTCGGCACTGAAAGCTAAGTCTGAGGGCGCAATTTCCTAGGCAATTTGCTGGCACGAATTTCAAGGAAATGTGGCTGCTGACTTGAGATAAGTTGGCTGTCATTTAATGTTCAAATCTCTGCTATAATATTTCCTTAAAGCTCCATAATAAATTCGTCTTCACTGGTTTTCCCCTTGGGGGTTTTTCCAGGGTCATGTTGACCAAAAATCATTGAGTACATTTCTGTGGTTTGAATGTTTTATTATCAGCAAATTAAGTGTTAAAGATCACAGGTGTGTTTCCTGTTTTAATGGTTGTTTGAAAGTAGTAATTGTGGACAGAAAACTTTCCTAAAATTAACATTTAAACAGCAGCATTAAATGAGCTTGAAATCAGCAAGAAGGCATCCCAAATCAGTGGCATAACAGACCTGTTAGTGACCTTTAAACAGTCCTAAATCAGACCTGAGTTGACAGCCTTCAAGAGCCTTGAATTTCTTCATCGACTTGATTATACTCTCATGAAAAAACCCTCCATTAGATGGAATGGTTAGATATAAATAATAAGTATATTTTTCTAGCATCTCTTGAGTATTAAATGTTGTATTGCAGGGCCACATGAAATTATTTTTATAGGATGGATATCATGTGTGGATAAGGATATCTCCACAATCTTGTGGCAACATTTCTCTAGTGCTTTAAAAGGATGCATAACTCTACCTTGGATTCTAGTATATAAAAGAATCAAAAGTTATCCTGCATTCACAAGGGACTATTGCATGAGAGAAAATTTGGTATAAAGGCATAGTGTACGTGACTTGTCGAATGTATGAATTTGTTTTGACAAAGATAGATGAGGGCTAGGAGAAGGCTTCATGGGGAACAATTCAAGGCTTGTACCTACTAAAAGCTATGATTCCTAAATAGGCCAACATCAAGGAACGTTCAACTTCTTAAGCCTTCCCCAAGGTCCTCACTCCTTATTTGATATGCTATTGTTTTAAGGGTGTCTTTCCAAGTGACTATGTTGCATGTTTGTCGAGTTGTTGTCTAGTGGCAAGTTGGAACACTTGCCACGATGATGACCAGGATCAAACCCGATAAGCATGCTCCCTGTGCTAATGTTGTTAACCAAGTCTTCCATAGGTGTCGTGTGACGTGTCATGTTAATGCAATAAGCACTTGTTCCATGATAACGTTATGTGATAAAAACGTATTTCCCATTAATAGTGTGATAAAAACTGAATTTGTTGTCCATGAAGTCCCCACGCTAATGTGATTATTGTGTGATCTAGTAATATCTCACAGTTAGTTGAGCCTAATCAACTTGTTTTGGGCCCCCTCCCTAACAAGAATCCTATCTTGAGCCCGGTCCTTGTGTTCTTCATTTGAAAGCATCAAGTTCTGTTGTGATAAGATGTCACAACAATCAGACAGATGAGAAAACAAATTTCAGATCAACAACAAGGGAGCAACAGTATCAGCGCAAAAAAATAGAACATAGGGTCTCCATGACAATATGGAAGCCATAGATGGACTCATCTCTTCACAATCCCCCGAGATGATTAGAGCACGAAAGAGTGGCCCAAGCCTTAGAATAAAAAAAACAGTTTAGCCCTCCTCGTCAATTTGAAGATAGGAAGCAAATTGACAACACCTCAAAGCATTAGAAAGCCAATGAATTAATGGAGAAATTAAATCACTCTTCTCACACATGGATCATACTCCATAATCATCTGCATCACATCAACCCAAGGAGGGGCACACAGATCATATGGAGGATTTAATAGCACCATCAAAGTTTTAATGTTGAGCATTTAGGATTACATCATGAAACAACTCCTCTGTTCCCACTGCCTGCCACTCTCCCTAGAAGTTCCCCTTGTGTGTCCCTTCTTTGGCACATTACTATCTCAGGAATGAGATGGCCCCAAACTCTAGCCAACCAGTAACAATGGGTAATCTTCGATGTTTGTATGGACTCAAGAAATGCCAAGAGGAAATCACTAACCACAATGCTTCACTAGAAGCAAAATATGTTCAAAATGCTCATTTGCAGAGCACCAGAAACACCCTCAATAAAAGAGAGTTGGCTGACATGGGTAATTGGAACGAAATGCAGGAACAATTGGTTGAATTAAGACGATGGGAAGATGAAACTACAATTGAGCTACCCCACATGAGAAGGTAGCAAAACCATTTCATATTTTCTCGGATGCAATGCATGATAAGATAGTTAAGTTTCACAACATGATGATGCCCCAGCCTGGAAATGAAAAAGACAGTCTTCCTGACACCAGAAGCTAGAATGGGAACTCAGAAGCATTATCATGAAAAATGGAACACAACCCTCCAAGTAATTGAATGCGTTGTAGATACTAGTTTCTAGTTGGAAGCGTTATCAGACATTTTATTACTAAATTTGAATATAGTTCGTTAAGCATAAACAAAGACAAAGTCAAAATTTTGAGTCGGTTTCAAGGTTGAGACAGTTTATATCTATGTTATCAACTCTCTATTTTGCTTATCTAAATCAATTGTCCGGATTTGGCCACGATCTCTATTTTGTTAATACAAAATCTATAACCATTTCTATGAAAAAAAACTTGTCTTGGGCAAATAGATGAGGCCAGGTGCAAGTCCAGGGTGAATTTGACGGAATAGATACCCCTCAGTCATGGCATCTAAGCAGAAGGTAAGCCCACTTCATTAACAAAGGGATTTTCCAACCAAAAGAAATTGACTATCTTGCACAAGGTAAGTGTCAATATGTTACAGATTTGCATACTATATATCATGCATACATGCATTAGAGACTTGTAAAACCAAACACAATACAAAACACATCTTAACAATTACCATAATTCTATTAAAGCTTATAAGCCACCACAGTTTTTCACTATACAAGATACTTACCATCACTAGCGGCTCCAAAATCTGGTGCGTCAATGCTATACATAATATTTACCAACTCCTCAGCATACCTGTGTAGCACATAACGGCCTTTAGTAATTTATATTCCATCCTTCAAATTTCCAAATAAATTGTCTTACACTTACGTTAGGTTGGGGTCTGGATGTCCATTCCCAAAATCCTCTAAAGGAATTCCATTGGAAATAGAGTCCTACAAAAAATACACCAATTTTAAAAATCCTCCATAAGATGAAAATTGTATAGTGCATACATACAACAAGATTTGTGCCAATCAAAAGTTAGTTTCCAAAATCACTCAAAGGCTCTTTGTAATATTTCCTTGCACATTGAATTCCCTAAAAATAATAAGAAGAAGAGGTTAAACCTACTGCATTTGCTCCAAGTTGATCCACAAAGATAGGCTTTGCATAGGCACCAGTTATGGCATGCATAGCATCGAATTTGAACCTACATCCATAGAATTGAGTGTCATAAATTATTACTCAAAACTTTAATGCATAAACAAAAATT
>ML814989.1:101712-119401 GCA_009831015.1 Picea engelmannii | reverse complement strand
TAACTAGGGTCTACCCCCCTTGGCTTCCCTAGGAGTAAGCCTAGACAGAAGAGGTTCAAGTCAAAGTGACAGCGTGGGCTTTGAACCTAGGTATTGTGCCTCTAAGGACACACTAAGTGAGCAAGACTTAGCTCACGTTTGCAAGTGTGTATAAGGACGGCAACAATAGGTATAGGTGGATGTCACAGTTACGGGCAAGTAGTGGAGGTGTGGTTTGAGGTTCCAGTGTTTGGGAAAGTGAGGGGTTAAGAGCAGTGTCATATGGCTGAGTTGTTTCTTAAGGTGACACATGGCAGCCAGTTTGAAGGTTTTTAAGAAGTTTACAAGTGGCGGGCAAATCTGTTCATTAGCATGGTCAAGTATAAAAAGCACAACTCCCTTTCATTATCCACATTCAGTGTTTTCCATGGTCTTGCAAAGGAAGAAGGGTAATTGACCTATTAGGCACAAGTGGCAGCTTTATGATGAAAAAGTTGAAAGGGTTTGGTTGACTTTATGAGTATATCTTGCCATGCAATGAAAAGCTAAAAGGTAAATAAAGCTGTTGTGGTTGGAAGAAAACAGGAAACGTAACTCAAAATCTCCCACATGCCAATTCTGTCAAACAAAAGGGAGCTTGGGTCAAATTCTCTAGTATCAGTCGCATTTTTTGGGTTTGGTTGGCAGTGAAGAAGCGTACAGAACTGGGCTAACCTATGGATAATACTTTGGAGCCGACCTGTTTTGCCAAAAGATGTTGGGGCCAACCTACACATGTCCTTTGCAAATAATGTGTATCTATATGGTGGACGACGCTGCCATAAGTACCATTTATTAGACAAGTTCAGTGCTGTTCCTGTAGCAGGCTGTATCCACAGGTTTGTAGTGTGAAGGGGCGTAGTACAGCAGGTTGTTGATGGACTCTTAAATGCAGAAATTTGCGGCTACAGGAAAACGCTCAGAAGAACAATTTTCCACTCACAGATCAGCATGCATATGACTGTCTCTGTGTGAGGGAAAAAGCACATGTGTGCTAGGACAGAGCACAGCAAACCAGCAGCCTTTTAATCCTTGCATCCTTTGAAAAAAGTGATAAATTAAAGGACATTCCAGAATTTTTCCTTGTAGGATAGGAGGGGTGTAATAGCAGGCAGAATATCGCACAGGAACAAGCTCAAGACGAGTGTCTTTTTTCACCTACAGGATGACATTGAAGGGAACCATTCTGAGAAGTTTTTGTTGATGAAAGGCAATGATCATCTATTAGATCAAGGTGCTGAGTAGGACCTAAAATGTTTCCTTGCCCTTTCAACATTTAGTAAAGCCAACCTGTGAGATATAGGTTGAAACAGGAAGTTCATGGGCGTATTCCCTCGTCTAAGAATTTCCTCTCAAAACTGGAAATTTGCCAGATTTTAAAGGAAAGTTTGCTGCTGCACTTTGAAGTACAGATTTCTTCAGCAAGGAGTTGGTCCATTTCTAACCCCAAACATTGATCACACACAATATTTTGTACGTAAAAACATCAAAGATTGGTTAAAGTGGCTTCAGAAAAGTGTTGGTTTTCAAGATTGTCGATTTGGCTTTGACAAGGATTTTGCAGCGAAATTTGTGAGAGAATATTATGAGGGATCAAGCCCCATGTTTGCTGTTGGGAATATTGGGATTCTTGCAATTATACTCCTAGCTATCATCTGGATAAGATCCAAGATAGCCATAGACAAATAATAATCAATTGGGCTGATGGGTACTAGTGACCTGTTTGGGGTATTTGATTTTACAACACTAGGCATGCTTCAGGAAGCAGTGAAAGGACAGTGCTGGCGTTTGCATGATCACAAGGGCCGTAACTTTTATTGAAAACCATGACACAGGGTCAACACAGGGTCATTGGCCTTTTCCAAGTGATCATATTATGGATGCCTATGCTTGCATCTTGACACACCCTGGAATACCAACAGTCTCCTATGACCACTTCTTTTTGATTGGGGAAGCTTGATACAAAACGAGATTATAAAACTGATGAGCAGTCGAAGAACGCAAGATTTGCACAGCCGCCTTCAATCGAGATTTTAGAGGCCAATTCCAGTGTTTATGCTGCAATTATTGAAAAGAAAGTTTACATGGAAACTGGAGATGGTTCGTGGTGTCCAAATGAGCAGCAGCAATGGAAACAACAAGATCAGAGAGAGATCATCCATACACATGAGACAAAAAAACTTGTTCTGTAAACTATCAAAGTCAGAATTTCCTGAGGGCAAAATCAGCCCTCTCAACAGTCACAAAAACACAAATCTGAGGACAAAACCAGTCCTCACAGAAACAACAAAAATCAGCAAATTACCCGGGAAAATACCCAACTTACAAATTTGTTGCAGACCACCTGTACGGCCTGCTGACGTCAGCTTGTATGGACCTGCTAACCTGCCCAAAAACTCACACGTGTGAACCTGAAACCCTCCACATGTGCGGTTGTACGGTTCTGATCACACGTGTGACTGTACGGACTGTTTCGTACCACATGGATGTACGGACCTGTTATTCTCACACATGCGGCTATACATGCTCCTCACATGTGCGGCCGTACCTGCTCTTCTCACGTGCGGTTGTACCTGCTCCTCACACATGTGAGCTCACACATGCAGCCTTCTTTGGCTAAAAACAGAAACAGAATGTCCAAGAAACCCTAGGCCAGATTTGTCAAAATTGCAGAATCACCCTTGTTGAAATTTCCAAGCGCCTAGCACAAGTGTTCATCACTTATGCTAACTCCATAATGACACAAATGAGATGTCACAATCTCTCCTCTCCTTTTTATAGGAGTCTAATGTGAGTTTAGAAGCCCTTAGCTTACTCTAAGGAGCCGTCCACTAAACTCAACACTAAATTAGAATATTTTATTCCTCCTTGTGGGTGTGAAGCCCCAACACAAGCCCACAAGGCCCATCACCAAACCCATGAAGCCCCAACACAAATCCAAGGGGATTTTCACCCAAATGAAAGTGTAATCTAGTGCCAGCGAAGATTCCCACATGCCTGACACCATGGCTACTAGTGGGAATACCTCCCAAAGCTACAAAATCATCAACACTCCCTCTTAGCAAAAGAGGTATTCCATCCTCCATCATCTGGACGTATCTTTGTCTCCCATACTAGAAGTAGCTCTGCCTCCTGCACTAAAATTGCTACCACAATTGCACTCCAAGCCTCTTGATTAGTTGCTCCCTCTGTCACGGAAACAAAACCTACGGTATGGCATGGTCCCTCCTGGGAAGACATACTACTCCTAGAGGCCTCCCGCTTTTGAGCCTCTTTCCTGGCTTCCTCAACCCATGACACCTTCCTGGCAGTCTTGGAAGATGCCTCTCTCCCATTTGAACATGAAGGTGGACTCCCTCTGAATGGTTGACTCTCCCTCTGAGCCCACTAACTCCCTTTGAGATCGAACTCCCTCAAAATCTGTTGATTCCCTCTGAAGACGGGCTCCCTCTAAGTTTGTACAACCCACAGAGCCACCTGCTCCCTGACCTCTGTCACTCTGCTACTGTTGGCCATGGCTCGCATAGGCTGGCCCTTCAGCCTATACAGGTCGCTCTCTCTAACTTCAAGCACCACTGCTAATCTGAAGCTAGATCCTCTAGGCACAAATAGCACCTGTCCATCCTGGAATAATACATGGTAGCCCTTTTTCTCAATCTTTGAGACTAAGAGCACACTCCTCTTGAGTTTTCGCATCCATAGCACATTGGTCACCCTCAACACATCTCCTGACACCAACTGGAATCATACTTTCCCAATTCCCTACACTGCATGTTTGGTCCCCATACCAAGCTCCACACACATATTTGAGTCAGTCTCTGTGAGGCTCTCAAACAACTCCCATGCTCCTGTCATATGACATGTGGCTCCACTATCCACCAACCAAGTCCCATCACCGGAGATTGTACCTGAAAGGGCACAAACCAATAAGAACTCCCTCTGAAGCCTATCTGCAACCTCATCAACCTCTGCTTCTTCCTTCCCCCTCTCCTCCGATGTGGACACTGTGAAGAATAATGACCATACTCATGACAAGCAAAACTTGACCTTGCTAAGGTCCTTCCTCCTCGACTCTGGAGATACCTCTCTCTCGGGAGAACTACCTCTACTGCCCTTCCTAGTATGAGCAACCAGGGCTTGGTTCTCATCATTGCTTCCTTTTTGCTTGCCACTCCTAGACTCTAACCGAGCGTCCTCCTCGATGCCACGTTCACCAACTCAACATCATCAACTGCCTCACTAATAGTTGCAAGTCGATCACGAAGAGTGATCCTCATGAGGTAGCTAACAACTGTGTCTAAACTAAATATCTCAGTAGTGTTGGTTTTTATTCATATGAGATATGAGAGATATTCGATATATTATTACAATAATGAGTGTTCCATATATAGGGAACATAAGGTGACCATCCATGAAAGGATGCGTCCCTTGAATAATCAATAACTACTTATTATTATCATTTACTTATTATATACTATATTTAATAATCAATAATAATTATATTATTAATTATTATCTTTAGAGAATGTCTTCCCAATGTTGTCCAAACATCAACACTCCCTCTCAACGAGGGAGACATTCTGCAACATGCCACTCTTGCCTTTGAAGTATACAAACTTCACCCTAGACTCATGACACTTGTCTGTCAGTCTTGGGAGACATCTCTCTCCCACCTGAACCGAGGAGAAACTCCTTCTGCGGCTCTCCCTCTGAGCCAATTAACTCTCTTCTAAGATTAGGCTCATTTTGGGTCCGCATGTAATAGCATCTTGTGTTTTTATCAGTCTTTGTCAAGTCACCATGACTAGGACAAAGAACACACCAGGATCTTTCACCACAGGCACACACCTATGAGTAAATGTCGGCTTGATGCTAACTGACATGTGGAAAACACTTCAAGCACCTCGAGTCCATATTATTCCTTGTCATGATCAAGGAAGGACTACGTCTAGGCCCATTTATCACAAGTGCACCTTTGTGATAAATGTATCCTATCTGCCTTGGTCTGCAGCCCAATGTAGGAGAAGTTATGCCCGATGTTGAAACATTAACACTCCCTCTTATCTAGGGAGGTATATTTTCATAGTAGTACACAACTACTGTCCAGAGACACGCAGTCTCCGCCAGTGGTACAAAACCACCATAGTAGTAAAATATTTGTCACACATAGCACTCCCATGTGGACTTCTAGAGGCTACTCCCTCTAGGAACACTTAGGATCAACTCCCCATAGTGTGAGACATCAAGGGTCAACTCCCTTGACATGTCCTGATGTTCTCTCCACATGGGACGATGGGCTATAAGCCCAAATGTACTTATTCCTTCTCGAATAAATGTTCCACTTATCCCTTCTCAAATAAGTGTCCTCACATATCAACTCAACTCAATTCACAGAGGAGTATGATCTGGAGAAAGTTTGTCACGCATGGTACTCCATGTGGACTTCTAAAGGATACACCCTCTAGAAACACTAGGGTCCTCATGGGACATGTCCTCATGTGCTCTCCACAAGGGACGTTGAGTTATAAGCCCAACCGCACTTATCCCTTCTCGGATAAGTGTTCTCACAGACCAACTCAACTCAATTCATAGAGGAGTATGATCTAGAGAAAGTTTGTCACACATGGCACTCCATGTGGACTTCTAGAGGCTACACCCTCTAGAAACACTAGGGTCAACTCCCATAGTGTGTGACATCAAGGGTCAACTCCCTTGACATGTCCTCATGTGCTCTCCACATGGGACGTTGGGTTAGAAGCCCAACCGCACTTATCCCTTCTCGGATAAGTGCCCCACTTATCCCTTCTCAGATAAGTGTCATCCCAGATCAACTTAACTCAGTTACGGAGTAGTACGATATGGACAATGTCTTAGGAAGCTGCAAACATCAACACTCCCTCTCAGCGAGGGAGGCATTCTCTGCCACACCAAGTCTTGTCACGGAAGTACTCGAACTTCGTCTTGGTAAGGGGTTTGGTAAGAATATCAGCAACCTACTCATCAGTAGGAAGGTATTGCACCAATATGGCCTTCCTCTGCACCATGTCTCGGATGTAATGGTACTTGATCTCAATGTGTTTCAATTTGTCATGAAACACTGGATTATCAGAGATCTTTACACAACTTTGGTTACCATAATGAATAACGGTGAAATCCATCACATGTTCAGATAGATCTACAAGGAGCTTGTGAAGCCACACTGCTTCACGGACTGTCATACTTAATGCAATGTACTCTGCTTCTATTGTGCTCAACGCCACAAAAGTTTGTTTCCTGCTACACCAGGAAACCATGGAAGATCCCAAAGTGAAGCAACACCTGAAGGTGCTCTTTCTGTCCACTGCGCTCCCTGCCCAATCAAAGTCAATATATTCCTGCCATATCATATCAATACTGGAAGTATATCTCAGACCATGTCCAACTGTGCCTCGCAAGTATCTCAACACATGTTTCACAACAATCTAGTATGTCTATCTTAGCTGACTTATAAACTGGCTAAGTGCACTCACTGCATAGCAAATATTTGGTCTGGTGTTAGCCAAATACATCAATTATCCAATCACCTGTCTGTATAGAGTCAAATCAATTTCGTCAAAAATCGGAAGAAGACACTTAGTTTCTTTAGATTCGTCATCATTGGTATAGCCACGGGCTTGAAGTTCAGTATCTCAAACTTCTTCAATATCTCAACTGTGTACTTCCCCTGACTCGGGAAGATCTCATCAGTTCTCTGCCACAACACTAGTCCCAAGAAGTAGTGAATCATACCAAGGTCCTTCATCTCGAACTCAAAGGCCAACGCATACTTGCATTCAATAATAAAGCTCTATGTACATGTGAGGAATAAATCATCAACATAGAGGACCAAATCAGGGCCTCACCATTAACAGTTTTGTAGTACAGGTTGGGATCAACAACACTTTTTCTGAAGCCCAAACTCATCAAGTGTCCATCAATCCTCGCACACCTAGCTCGAGGTGCCTGCTTGAGTCCATACAGGGCCTTCTTCAACCTACACACATGAGACTCTTTCTCATGTATGACGAAACCATCTAGCTGCTCGATGTATATTTCTTCCTCAATCTCTTCATTGAGAAAGGTTGTCTTTACATCCATCTGATGTACTCTCTAACCCATGGAGGTTGCAGGGGAAATAATCATCCGGATAGAAGTGTATCGAGCAACAAGAGAAAATGTATTCTCATAATCTATTCCCTCCACCTGAGAGAATCATCTAGCAACAAATCCATTGAAACCCATGTACCCTTAGGTGTACCAAGCACCCAATCACAGATATGATCACATAGATAACTAGCAGTAGACATTGTACTTAGAGAGCTTAGGTGCCTTGATAATTGTAGCACCATGTTGTTTTACAGTGGTGATAAATTCCCCATGCAATTAAGCATTATCTACAACAAGTTGTTGCATTGGTTTCTCTCTTGTTCCAGTTACAATTGATGATGGATTGAATAACACCATCACCGACGGTCTTGCGCCCAACCCTAATAGAAAATCTCATACAATGCTCGCATGCCACCACCATAATCAATTCAACAAACATCTTTGCACAGTCCCGGGCATCACCATTGGCATGAGTTTACATAAATTTCAACTACATCATGTATAGCCAACGCTATTTTAACAATAAGTCTTTCTTGTAGTCCCCTGCATTTTATGTTTGGTGGCTTATGAAAATGCTCCAAGCCTTCTCCTAAGACCGTGATCTGCATCTATTCTTCAAATATCACATGATTGAGTTGTGCACGTAATGTAGTAAATTGATAGCACATAGGCTTGGAGGTGTAGAGTTTGTGGTTGATTATGCCATTATGCTGGCATGTGGATATTTCATATATCAATGCCTTGACTATTCAGAAATTATGGCGAACAAATTTCATGAATGTGCGAAAAATCCTTCAATATGATCATATATTCCACTAGTAGTTATAATACTGTAGTAGGAGAGTAATACAGTGATCAAGCAATGACTGTCATAGAATGACAGTATATTCACTAAGCATGGCACTAGTGGTTCTGGATCCCATCCTCACCAGGATTTTCTCGTACTCATAGATACCCTCCAAGAACTGATCTAAGGCTCTATTCGTATAACAGATTATCAGAGTTGGACCAGCATAATTGATTTGCAGCAATGCCTGAACAATAAGAAGCCCTAGATGACTGCCAATTTCTTCGCGAATCCTTGATTAATTGCTGCTACCTAGCTGTCATCAACAGAATCACACAGATTCTTGCAAATTTGGCGCCAATCAACATTATACTCAACATCCTGTACATTGGATTCAATATATCAATTTCGAAAAAAAAACATTTCTGCAAGGGCGAAAAGTGCTTTCGATTACTTTTGGCAATGAGGAGAACGATTGCAACTCTTCCTCGTTTATGTGTTGCGCAGGTCCAGTCGGATGGGTGCTTATTCTATGTTACATACTATGGTGCGGATCCAACCAAAGCCACAAACAAAACTCAGGCCCTCTTGGCGGCCATCAACGAGGCCTTCCAAGTTACTATGACCAAGCACACGATGCCCGATCTACACAACCTCGGGGGCGTCAAGATTCATCTCGAAGGAGGAAATTATCGCATCAACAAACCTCTCTGGATGCCAGAAAGTGAGAGCCGCAATGTTGTGGTAATAAAATATTTGTTTTACTATAATTAAATTTATTTACAGGTATCTCGGGATGAAGATACTAATTGCTTCCATGCACACAGATTCACGGGGGCACTCTGTCGGCTTCTGAGAATTTCCCAAAGGATCGTTACTTGATCGAGTTATGGTCGTTGACTGATGCCATACTCAATGCGAGTCTCAATGGAAACAAGATCGCGGCCGCCATTAAGGACACCGACTTCTATACCGCGTCACACCAATATGTTACCCTGCGGGATTTGATGTTGGAAGCAAATTTTCGAGGCAGGGGAATTATAGTCATTAATTCCTTTAGAACCAACATCGATAGATGTTATATTTAGCATTTCATGTCCTTTTGCAACCATATCTGCTAGTTCTCAAACTCAAGCCTTTATTGCCTCTGACGAAGCTTGTTATCTTCTCTCATTTTCCTGGGCCTCCCGTGAGGGAGTCCAGCCCAGTCCTCGCTCTGATACCATGTTGGTTTTTATTCATATGAGATATGAGAGATATTCGATATATTATTACAATAATGAGTGTTCCATATATAGGGAACATAAGGTGACCATCCATGAAAGGATGCGTCCCTTGAATAATCAATAACTACTTATTATTATCATTTACTTATTATATACTATATTTAATAATCAATAATAATTATATTATTAATTATTATCTTTAGAGAATGTCTTCCCGATGTTGTCCAAACATCAACATGTTTTCCACGTGTCAGTTAGCATCAAGCCGACATTCACTCATAGGTGTGTGTCTGTCGTGAAAGATCCTGGTGTGTTCTTTGTCCTAGTCATGGTGACTTGACAAAGACTGATAAAAACACAAGATGCTATTACATGCAAACCTAAAATGAGCCTAATCTTAGAAGAGAGTTAATTGGCTCAGAGGGAGAGCCGCAGAAGGAGTTTCTCCTCGGTTCAGGTGGGAGAGAGATGTCTCCCAAGACTAACAGACAAGTGTCATGAGTCTAGGGTGAAGTTTGTATACTTCAAAGACAAGAGTGGCATGTTGCAGAATGTCTCCCTCGTTGAGAGGGAGTGTTGATGTTTGGACAACATCAGGAAGACAATTTCTAAAGATAATAATTAATAATATAATTATTATTGATTATTAAATATAGTATATAATAAGTAAATGATAATAATAAGTAGTTATTGATTATTCAAGGGACGCATCCTTTCATGGATGGTCACCTTATGTTCCCTATATACGGAACACTCATTATTGTAATAATATATCGAATATCTCTCATATCTCATATGAATAAAAACCAACAAGCAGCTGGAGTTGGTGCTTCAAAATCAATTTCCGACCTACATTCCCAATTTGGTACAAACCCACCAAAGTGTCATACATCTCTTTAGTTGTCTTCTTCTCAGAGATATGAGGAATCAAATGATCTTTCACGGAGTCCAACAACACCTGCTTGGCCTTCACCTCCTTCTTATGAGTTGCCAATTCCTGCAGATCAGTGGAACTTGGAACCACACCCTCAACATACTCTTTGAGGTCATTCTCCTCCAAAAGAAGGAGAACACAAGCCTTCCAAGCCCAGAAATTTGTTGCCCCTTCCAACCTATCCGCAATCTTCAAAGTGTTCACCATTGTGACCTACCCAAAACAAGAAACAAAAATATGCAACAAAAAATCTATTGTTCAACCAATATGCAATTGCTTATGTCTCAAGGTAAACTTTCTCTCTCTCTTCAAAGCCTCAACTTTGATAACATGTCAATTTTTATTCTAATTTCGTATTTGAAAATTACTTTCAAGTGACTCAACAGTAAACCCTAGAACTGTTATCACTGAACAATTTTACACTGAAAAAATGACAAAAAATTACAACAATGAAAACAACAAGACCAGAGAGAGATCATCCATGCACATGAGACAAAAATTTATGTTCTGTAAACTGTCAAATTCATAATTTCCTGAGGACAAAATCAGCCCTCCCAACAATCACAAAAACACCAAATCTGAAAACAAAACCAATCCTCTCAGAAACAACAAAAATTAGCAAATTACCCGAGAAAATTCCCAACTTACAAATATGTTGCAGACCACTTGTATGACGTGTTGACATCATCCTGTATGGACCTGCTAACCTGCCCAAAAACTCACACGTGCGAGCCTGAAACCCTCCACATGTGCGGTTGTACGGTTCTGGTCACACGTGTGACTGTATGGATTGTTATGTATCACACGTGTGGTTGTACAGACCTTTTGACCTTTTGTTCTCACACGTGTGGTTGTGCTTGCTCCTCACACATGCGGTTGCTCTCACACGTGAGACTGTACCTACTACTCACACGTGCAGCCCTGTTGCTTCCTTCTCCTCACACATGTGGCCTTCTTTGGCTGAAAACAGAAACAGAATGTCCAAGAAACCCTAGGCCAGATTTTCCAAAATTGCAGAATCACCCTAGTTGACATTTCCAAGCTCCTAGCACAAGTGTTCACTCACTTATGCTAACTTCGTAATGACACAGATGAAATGTCACAATCTCTCCTCTCCTTTTTATAGGAGTCTAATGTGAGTTTAGAAGCCCTTAGCTTACTTTAAAGAGCCCTCCACTAAACTCAACATTAAATTAGAATATTTTATTCCTCCTTATGGGTGGGAAGCCCCAACACAAGCCCACAAAGCCCATCACCAAACCCATGAAGCCCCAACACAAATCCAAGGGCATTTTCACCGAAACGAAAGTGTAATTTGGTGCCAATGAAGATTTTCACATGCCTGACACCATGACTACTAGTGGGAATACCTCCCGAAGCTACAAAATCATCAACACCTAGTTCATGATGGCATGTTTATTACTTGGTCCCTTTTTATTATGACCTTGTTTTGAGATGGAGTTTGCTAGAAGATACCATTTCTAATAGCCATCCTCACCATTGACACAAATGTGGTGGAAAATATATTATAAAGGGGCCACCCCCTTTTGCACTTAGTTCATGATGAAGACATATAAAGCAAAGCTAAAAGATATCATTGTTTTAATGTTGGGGCCACCCCCTTTTGCACTTAGTTCATGATGAAGACATATAAAGCAAAGCTAAAAGATCACATTGTTTTAATGTTGGGGCCACCTCCTTCATTAACTTATACATTAACTTATGCAATGGAGTAAAAGTGGGATGATGTCATAACATATGCTCTAAAGGGGGCACCCCCTTCATTATAATTCACTAGACTAAGTTATTCAATGGCTCAAAATGGGGGTAAACCAAGGATTGCTTTAAGGATGGGACCAACCCCCTTTTTAATACTTCATATGTCCACTTTAATAAAGTGATACTTTAACTCAAGCCATGAAATATGACTTGGGGGTGACAGAATAGCCATGTTGTGTTATTGTTTGAAGATAATTGTTCGAAGTTGCATACTTTTCATAGACCGTTGTCCACATGAATTAAATAATGAAGGTGGTTCCCTCATCAATGATCAATTATTGGTTGAAGCTTATTACATGCAGCCCCTTCGACTTGAAGATGTATTGTATGGAGGCCAACACATTTGACCACTAATGCACATGGGATTTGAGTCGTCGTTTGTATCATCGCCCTTTCTTTTCATACGCCACTATTTGATTTCCTAGTTCGTGCAAAGTTGATTAGAGGAACTGTTCCTTCTTTATAGCCGAGTGTGCATGACGGGGGGTCGATGCTAGTGCCAAGAATTAAGTCGTCATCCAAACCTATCTCTCTTCATTTGACTGCAATTTGATTCGTGCATGCTCATGAAGCAAGTTAAGTGGTGTACGGTTCATTTATTGATGGAAGCAATGCTCGTGGAGCTCCATTGACTTGAGGAGGAAAATACGTGGGTCCACGAGTATAAATGTTAAAATCGGCATCTTTCCTTGCTTTCATATGTCACAGATGGACCATATTAAAGCCATTTTTATCTCTCCTCAAGCATTATGAAGGTTGTCCAACATATTTGAGATTGTGTGAACTCATTGTGGTGCCATGAATAGATAAATTCCCTTGAATTTTGTATGTGGACATCTTGGAGATCAAAGTCAATTCATGAACTCATTGTGGTGCCATGAATAGATCAATTCCCTTGTCTTTGCGGGATATCCTAGAGAATTCATGATGTGGTGTCCATTGATGTTGACCTGCGATGTTGACTTAGAGGATGATGGAGTTTGGCAAGTTGTTTTTGTTCCAAGGAAATATTCCTTCATATTCACAGATGGTCATTATTCATTGGATGATCGAGATGTTGTGATAGCATGGTTGATGGGTTTGTTGCAAATAATAGTGGTTGATTCCGGGACAATAGCCATTATTGATTTGCAGATAGCAGGTTTGGTGGAGTTGCAAAGGGAATCAACATCAATGTAAACACTGTCCTTGTAAAGAGGGATTGTTAGATTTTCGGGTTACCCTGAAAGTATTACACCATGTTTTGGGGTGCTTCATGAGATTTGGGGTACATCGTGTATGTTCAACCCCTGGATGGTCCGAGATGGATTGTAGCATGAGAGATGGTACATGATGGATATGCATCTTTGAGATAGCTTGCTCAATGGATGTTTGACTTTAGTTGATTGTATGCTCAGTGTTCTTCCCTTGGGCATTCGAGATCTCTTTGCAGTTTGGTGGACGCACTTCATTGAGGCCTCATGGAGGAACCACTTGTTTAGAGAGTGCCTTGCAAGGGACATGGAGCATTGTGCATCATGAAGGAGGCTTCAATCCCTAGTTGACATGTGGCAGCTTGGTTTCTTGTTCGAAGGATTAGAGATGGCTTGGGGATGCCTAGGGCTTCGACAGTGTTCTTGCAGGGAATAGCTAACCTAGTGGAGGCTCATGATGGAGTGGTGTGGTCTTGCCTTGTGTAG
Source organism: Picea engelmannii (assembly GCA_009831015.1). Taxonomy (NCBI): domain Eukaryota; kingdom Viridiplantae; phylum Streptophyta; class Pinopsida; order Pinales; family Pinaceae; genus Picea; species Picea engelmannii. Next base: position 105,853 of record ML814989.1, on the reverse strand, counting down.
CTACATAACCTTGGGAGTCATTATTGTGCATGACCAAGGTTATCAGAAGTGTCCTCTCAGGCACTGCTCCCACCCCGAATCTTTTGAGAAATAACGTCTAAGGAACGCCCCTAGGAGCACACTCCAAGCCCTTTTGGTGCAATTCTCTCGGACCCCAAAACCGTGCTCCCTAGGCACTCCATACCACGCTCCAAATTCTCCCTCCCGCACTCCCGCAAAAATGAAGAAAAAGGCCCATTTTTAAATTTTTTGTTTTGAACCTTTAAGTCTTCAGACTTCAATTAAATTATCATTTCAGAACTTATGCAAGTGGCCTATTTTATAAACATAACTATTTGGTCACATTGACAGTTGGTGGATAGCTTATTTCATTCCATAAATCACAATTCTACTTTCTACTATATGGTTTAAGAATTTGTATGTTTGTAATTGATAGATGGTCGATGCTTGAATGATTAATCATTAATCTATCATGGATGACATTTCTAACTTCTTAATAATGTAGCAAGAACTCCTCTTCTTCAAATGGTAGATACAGGGAGCATCGCCCTTGTGCCCTCCTTCGAGGCATTTCCCCCTAGGGAGTCTTTTGTTTTATCTTTTAAACCCTTAGCAGTTCTATATATCTAGCTCTTCAAGTAGCACTTCTTTCTTTCCTAATCTGGAGAGTTTACATCTTAAATTAAATTTGCCTTGGTTTTTATAGGAGTGGCCATTGCACTGCCACAATGTATAGATACTTTTGTACTTAGCAATCCCATTGGCCTATTTGTGGGCATCTCTCGGAAATTAATAGAATTATCTTATCTTATCTTATCTACAAGTAGCACAAATAAGTATATTTTCACATATTTTGCAACTAATTTGGTATTCTGCATTTTTTTTAATATAAATGCATTATTATATAAAAACATATATATTATATAAAAAACACTCCGCTCCCTAGGTTTTTTGAGAAATGGCATTCTCGATGCTCCCACCCCTGTATATTATATAAAAACGCTCTGCTCCCTAGGTTTTTTGAGAAATGGTGCTCTCGACGCTCCCATCCCTGCTTCACTCCCACACTCTGGCAACCTTGTGCACAACATCGCCATTGGAGCATGACACTTGTACTCTAGAGTGGGCATCTCAATTGTGTAGCATACAAGGTCTCATGTAGGTTGCTTGTAAGGGCTTAGGCCCACATAGTATTGTTGGCCTCCCTTGCCTCTCATATAAATAGAGGAAGGAGAGACTCTTTCCACAACATATTCATTCACTCACTTGTATTCACTCTTTTGATGATGTGACTAAGAGAAGAGAGTGCTCTCTCTCTCTCTCTCTCTCTCTCTCTCTCTCTCACGGTGCTAGGGATTCTTGGCCTTCTTGGAGTTTCTTGGAGCATCTTGGAGTTCTAGGGTTAGGGTTTATCCCTTGGAAATTGGAGATTAGGGTTTTGAGAGAAAACCCTAGGGTAGATTTATGAAGAAGAAGAGAAGAGGAGGACGTCTTGCCTTGGAAGTTGTGCTAGAGGAATTCTTGCAATTGGATCTTCTTGGTTGAGCTAGGGTTTGATGATTTACCCTAGCTAGGGATTTTTGAATAGTTAGAGATTTTATACTAGCCTTGAGACAAAACTATGATATGTACTTGTACTTCATGTTGAGCTTATATATGAAGTTTCCAACTATCCACATCTTGTGTCATTTTCAGATTTGAATTTCAGCTATATATGTTCTTTATGCTTTGCTATTTACAGACATTTATGTCTTGCTGATTGGACATAAGTAAAAGGAAAAATTGTTAAGTGATTTGACATCTAAGGAAGAATATAAGGGTTTGATTTTACTGTTGTTATACTGCTGTAGAAGTGCATTTTCAGATCTGATTATCGGTTGATAAGTTGCCTTAGAAGGGCTGAAAATTATCTCTTTGTTTGGCATCTTTTCTCCTTGAAATGCCAAGAAGTTTGGGGTTGTTTGAAGTGAATTATTGTGATCTTTCCAATGTTGTTTATACTCTAATTTACAGCAATCTCAAATGCTAAAAATTCCAGGGTTAAGATCCGGAAAACCTTCTAGGAAGAAGGTGAAATTTCAGTTTTGCATTAATTGCCCGAGTGCATGAAATTTTCACACTTCCCATCACCTAGAGGGAAGACTAGGGATTGGGACTATTAGCTTATCCCTTCACCTTGAGAGAACACCAGGGATTGGAACAGAGGGAAATTTCATACCTACATAATAAATTTAGGCACCTGAGAGCAACTTTAAGTAAGTATCTCCTAGGGCAGCTCCTAGATGAGATTATACCTCTACTAAATCTTTTAGTTGTATTGCTACTAGCTTAGGCTTCCTCACCCTAAGCCAAAGATGGGCTCACGGTCTCAAAGATATAAATAGACAATGATCTCTAATTGTTCAATTAATATTGGTCACTTGGACTTTCTCCATGAACTCTTAGGACTTCCTAGACTCTCATGGACATGAATTGTTTTAGTTGGACTCTAGAGGAGAACCATTGCTATTTAATTTGGATTGAATGGACTTTCCATGCATTGAGTTGATTTCGATGGACTCCCTAGGTCAACTATTTTGGTATGTATCCATGTCTAAGTGATTATTGTTGTATTTAGTATTTTGTTCACGACTTTCCTTGGTGTGCACTAAGTGTGACAACTTGGACTCCATAATGAAGGATCTCATCACAAGTGTAAGCTTAAGATTCAAGCTCTATGGTTGGGAAGAAAATGTTTCATACAACTTTGGTCCCCCTGGTCAGAATTTGCTATGGTGCACCTCTATCTTGTTGGAATTATTAGTGTAATATGTACATATGGCCACAACTCATGTATCATAATTACTTGTAATTATGGCTAAGGTCATATTAATTATTCTTTTACTGTATTACTAAGTACAGTTACGATTGTCCTAGTCAAACTTTATATGTAGACTTAATAACCCTCTTGGGGTGTGTGTCCTTGTTTTTTGGGCTCATAACCCCCTCTTGAAGGGATACCTCACTTGAGTTGTATACAAATACACAACTCAAGCTCTCATTTGTATTATCTATGAGATACTTTGAGATATGTGATCAATTCCACTGCTTGTTTAGGGAGTCTCATAAGTCCCTCTCTATCCGTTTTTGATACCCAAACTAGCAATGCCTAGCGTTATACTTGGGAGAATCCCTCTAGTTTAGATCTCTCATCATCTCCCCCCCCCCAACTTGACTAGACACTACTTAGAGGATTACATCTTTCTTCCTAGTGCTCCTTGTTATCGCACAGTTTGTAGTTTAGGTCATAGGCTAAAGGATAGAGATCAAACTAGCGTAACAGGAACCTTCCCCACCCAATGTCACCTCGATGGGGAGGTTCTTTCTGTTTAGGGAGGTTAGCCCAAGGAAGACGTCCCCGGTAACCTGGGTTTTGAAGAGGCAGAAGGTATAAGGTCAAGTTTTAGAGTTCCCTCCTCACAGGTTACCACCAATGTCAGAGAGTCCGGCTAATCAACCAATAAAAGAAGTGTATGCCCTATTGAAAACACTTGCCCGGAACAAGACAACAGCAACACAATATATATGTATGCAGGCTATAACTCAAAGGGTTAGTACTTCAATGACTATCTGATATAATTCAATAAGCAATGTACTGCAATAGATATAAAATGAAGTCAACGTTTTGTCAATTAACCATGAAAGAGAATCAATTCATCAATATCTATCAAGATGACGAAGCCAACAATATATCCAATCAATAATTAGCTCAATAAATGCTTCAAATCATCCTTTAACTGCTTATATTACACTTTTGTTGGGTCAAGATGAGATATCCAACTGTGACGTCAGCCCTAAATTAGGTTAGTTTGGTTAGTTAGGGTTTCAAAATTTAGTTTTGAAAGTAGTTTTTGTACACTAAAGCTTCAACGTTGGAGGTTAGATATCAGTGCCTTTGGGCATATGGAGTCGAATAAGACAAGGGCACAAGATTTTGGAAGGACGATGACTTAAAGATCAGAAGGTAGGGTTCTATGGTGCTGCAAAGGCAGGGCCCTAGAATCAAAACCCTAGGGGAAAGAGGCTCACTCCGGTGTTGCTTAAGCAAGGCCTCGTGCTCTTTCCTCCTTCTCTAAATCAACTTGGCAAAACAGCTAGCCTA
>ML814989.1:72759-101612 GCA_009831015.1 Picea engelmannii | reverse complement strand
AGATCCTTCTAGAAGCGGAAGCTTCTATTAGGTCTTCTTACATCCGCCTAATTCTCTTTTATTGAAAGGTCTTATTAATATTGACCTTTATTACATCCGAATACATTAATCTACCCATGTGCGGGTTAGGACCTTAACAGCACCCCATTAATCCCCCCAACCATGGTCAAGTGGGTTAGTGTAAGATCCAAGCAGTTGTCAGAAATGTAAGGAATCTGATGCATATATTTGAAAGTTATAATGATCAAACATGACACATACCATGATACCTGGACCAATTACCTCATGGAGCAAGATTCTTCTCTGATGCAAGTCCAAGCCGAAGGTGATGGATGTTGTTGCTGCTGACAGGACAGGTCTGATGAAGAAGAAGAAAGATGGGCCGCCCAGGGCCATGCTCAGGTCAATCCTGCTCTCGGTACTCCATGTCTAGGACCTGTGGGCCTCGAGACATGATCTCCTAGTTATCCCATCAAATCGGGGATAACACTCCCAATGGATAGGGGCACCAAGAGGCAGGGAGAGTGAAGCACCATTTCAGCCCTCAAATTTGGCAAGCCCACGAAGGCAACACAACCACTGATAATAAGACCCATGCGGGGTGGTTTAAGGAGGTCTCGGAATATCTTACACCTAAACACCAAGCACACCCCTCCCCCCCCAGCCCACCAACTCTCTATAGCAAGTCACTTTTTCTAGACAGAGAGACACCCTTGCAATTGGATCCACCTCTTCCAGCCATATTTCTATACAAAGATTCTTTCCTTCGGCTTCGAATGGTAGGAGAGCTCCACACTCGACTTCAAATGAGGACCCCCTCTCTCCTTCATTAGATGAAAAGCACTTGGAGCATTAAGGCTCTTTTCCTTTCCATTATACTTTGCTCCAAAGCATTGGATTTCTTTTTAGCATTGTGGTAGTTAAGCCTAGATGATATAGATTTGCTTTGATTCTTGTTTATATAGGAATGGCCTTTGCACTCCCACTTTGTATCACCACTTAAGCACTAAGTGGTCCCATTGACCTACATTTTGGTCATTTTTTGGACATTAATAAACTTATCTCATCTTATCTCATCTTGTAATCTTCTTGATCTGAAATACAAAGTGTTATATGCCTAAGGGCACTTAATTTTTGGCATTCTCTCTTGTGATTTCCATATTTCTTTTAGGCACACTTGTGTATTACTATTTTCAACACTTGTGCTTGCATTTTGCACTTTCTGTCTAATAGACTAGACAACTCTCTCTAGTACACTTGTGAGGAAGCTATTTCAAAATTTGGGTGAGATTTGGTTCATTTGATTCTTCTGTTCACCCTTCTAAATCTCAACATGGTATCAAAGTAGGTATGAACCTTCCTCTCTCAATTCTCTTGGCTAATACAAACTATTGGCTAGTGGCATCATTATCTTACGATGCAAAAATAGAGTTCTCTTGGATCATCATTTTTTAGGGTTTGTCTAGCAGTTCAAGAAGCATAAACCCTTAGTTACTTTTAGGATCTTATAAAGCTCTTGTAGCACCTAATGGATCCACTTATAGTGCACATCTGACTTTGCACTTTGCATATTGGTCACCCTCCACTTCACAGGAATGGATTGCCTACTCTAAAGCTACTAGGCAGATGATGAAACACTAACATCTTCTCTCCGACTATCAACAACGACACAATGGCAAGAAACTGATTATGGGTGATAACTCAACTTTGACTCTTTTAGGATGTGGTGATGTTCTCATTGACACTACCAAATTTGGGAAGTCCTTGTTAATTTTAGCCTTAACCCAACACCTAGCAATTACTTCTGAATAGATTACTTCTATTGAATAAATGCACAGCTAAGTTATTAATGAAACATTACAGCAGAAGCAAAAACTGAAACCAAACACATTGCACACAAAATTTTATGGGTAAAAACACCTGGAAAAACCTCGAAAGGAAAACCGGTACTGTGAGATGTTTATTATTATTAATCTAGGCTCTCGTCCTGGGATAATGGCCCACCTAAGGAAAATACAATACAGCAAATAGCCAAGCCTTACAAACCTCGTGATCAGTCCCTCGATCTTGTCGGTTGGTTGTTGTCTGCTTTGCTGCCCCTTTGCTCCTTTCCTCGAACCCTACCCTACACACTTGGATGAATGTCCTTCTCCACCCAATCAATGAGATTTCACACTGTGCGTCTATGTGTATGTCTATTCCTCTCACATAGGCTGCCTTTCATAACCTTGAGTTTACCCTAAATCCAAAACCCTAGATCTCCAAAGTGATCAAGTGCTAAGATCAAATCTTACCTTCACTTTAGGTCTAACGACTAGGATTTAATTTAATTACTAATGCCAAATACTTAGGCATTTAATTAAATTAAACTCACATTAATTACAAAAGTACATTCACTTTAATAATTAACTTATAAAGTGAACTCCCTAAGGTTGAGAGTCATTAAGGACGACTCCCACGTGTTAGACACAAAACGAAGTGGAAGTACCTGTCTGATGCTACTAAAACATCAACACTCCCTCTTAGCGAGGAGGGTACTTCTACCACTCGAAGGTGACTCTATCTTCACTATCATATCTGCTACCATGGCTACTCTCCAATCCACCTGATTGGTTGCTCCCTCTGAAACGAAAGCTATCCCTGCCATCTCATTTGGACCCTTCTTCAAAGACTTGTTGCCTTTGAACATGCTCCTAGAAGCCTCCTGCTCCTAAGCATCCTACATGGCCATCTCGTACCATGACTCCTTGACAGACTTGGAAGGTTTCTCCTTCCCACCTGAACCTGAAGGTTGACTCCCTCTAAGTTGCTCAACCTTCGGAGCTACTTGTTCCTTGTTCTATGCCACTCTATTGCTTCCCATTGCTCACATAGGCTAGCCCTTTAGCCTATACAAGTTGCTCTCTCTAACTCTGAGAACAGCTACTATATCTGAGCTAGATCCTCTGGGATTGATCGCCTGTCTATCCTGGAACACTATGTCAAAACCCTTCTTCTCAATCATTGAAACTGAGAGCACACTTCTCCTGAGTTCTGGCACCCATAGCACATTCATCACTCTTAACACACCTCCTGACTCCATCTGGAATGGCATTGTCCCAAATGCCTTTATTGCATGCTTGGTGCCCACACCAAGTTCCAAATGCACCTCTGAGTTTGACTCTGTGAAGATCTCGAACAACTCCCATGCTCCTGTCGTATGACATGTGGCTCCGTTATCTAGCATCCATGCACCAGTTGATATGGTGCCTGAGGAAAGATGAAAAACAAGTAAGAACTCGTGTTCAAACTTCTTGGAAAACTCATCTACCTGAGCCTTTGTCGACGTAGCTAACTCTGGTTGTGTCCCGTTTCTGCCCTTCTTCCTCTCTGGACACTGTGAAGCATAAGATCCCTTCTTATGACAGTGAAAACACTTGACCTTACATAGGTCCTTCCCTGTGCCATCTTGTGAAGATGAATCTCCACCTGTGTTCTTCCTGACCTTCCCCTTGCCCTTCTTTGCCTAACTGGCAAGTGCAAGGTTCTCCTCATCACCATCCTCCTGCAGGCCTCCTTGAGCCTCTCAATGAATCTCCTCCTAAATGCAATCATCCCACAATCGGTTGAAATCTAGAAGCTTCTCTCGAGCACAGATGCCTTCGATGAATGAAGTCCAAGGCTTAGTGAAACCATTGAAGACCACCCTCACTAACTACACATTTGTCACTGTCTCGCAGACTACCCCCAACTGATCACGAGCCTGAGTGATCTTGGTGAGATAACTGGTCACTGAATCAATCTTGGACATCTTGGTGTTCCTGAGTCGATCCCTCAATACCATCTTTCGGTTCTCGTTATTAATCTGAAACAGATTTTTCAAAGTCGAGAACATCACATAAGCTGACTTTTTCTCAGATAAGTGAGGTACAAGTTGATCCCTCACTGAATCTAAGATCATCCACATTGCCTTGGCCTCCTTTGCCTCATGCTTCGCTAGCTCTATAGGATATGTCGACGCGATCATTGTGGTATTTACATGACTCCACAGTCCATTCTCCTTCAAGAGAAACATGATCCTCGCCTTCCATGGAAGAAAGTTAGAGGCACCCTCCAACCAGTCCTCATACCTCAATCCAACTGTTGGCATTTCCAAGATTTTCTCTTAACCCGAAAAACACAATGATCACTAGTTGCCTGGATCCCTACCCGAGACCCGCTATTCATTGCCTAGACTCTACTGTCCACTGTCCGAACCTGAAGCCTGATGCCCGAACCCCTGCTCGAAGCTACCCAGGGTTGCTCGCAGCCTTTTGTTGTTTCCCGAGTACTTCTCTTGGCTGCCCGAGATTTCTACTTGTTTCTCGATGACTTTTGTAACTGCCCAACACCAATTCTAGGTTGCTCGAGCCTTTTATGGGTTGCCCGACGACTTGATTGTTGTCCTGTGGCCCCTACGATTTGTTACCCATGCACTTGGCATGGTTGGTTGTCCTATGCTGGTGGCTAGCCCTGACCTAGCGGTGTCTAGCGATTATTGTAGCCGCGGCTAATGCTGCAGTGGCGGCCATGTCGATGGCTTCTCCTGCGATAGCCTGCTGTAGTGGCAGTCGTTGATTTTCCTTACCTCTCGTCGCACTGCTGACCCTCTGTCAGTCAGATCTTCCCTGCCCGTGCCACCACCTACGCCGCTTCCTTGTCATCTCCCTGCAACCCGCGTCGTCACCTGTCTGCCTCCACTCAACCCACGTGCCTTTCCGTCGATGCTCCTCCGCCTGTTGTCGGTTGCTACCGAGCCCATGCCACCAGCTTCACAACCCCTGCACGCAGTTGTTATCCACACTGTCCGCCCAGTTGCTATCACCTCAACCTCTACAACCTAGGTCTCCTTATGCGGACCACAGTTCCAAACCACAGTTGTCTCTTCAGCGACCGATCCACACACAACAGCCCGTACGCTGTACAACTTCCTTTCTTTTTCTTTTTTTTATTTCTCTGGATAAAAACCCATAGCCTACAAAATAAATAAAAAGTCTTGCGCTACAAAAATTACGAACTTGTGCAACTTAGTTTCCTTCAGAGATCACGCTTTGATACCATGTTAATTTTAATCTTAACCCAGCACTCGACAATTAGTTCCTAATAGATTACTTCTATTGAATAAATGCACAGCTAAGTTATTAATGAAACATTACAGCGGAAGCAAAAACTGAAACCAAACACATTGCACATGAAAGTTTCTGGGTAAAAACCCTTGGAAAAACCCCTAAGGGAAAACCAATACTATGAGATGTTTATTATTATTAATCTGGGCTCCCATCCTGGGATAATGGCCCACCTAAGGAAAATACAATACAACAAATAGCCAAGCCTTACAAACCTCAAGATCAATCCTTCGATCTTGTTGGTTGGCTCCTATCTACCTTGTTGCCCCTTTGCTCCTTTCCTCGAACCCTACCCTACACACTTGGATTAATGTCCTTCTCCACCCAATCAATGAGATCTCACTCTCTCACTCTGTGTGTCTATGTGTATGTCTACTCCTCTCACATAGGCTGCCTTTTATAACCTTGAGTTTACCCTAAATCCAAAACCCTAGATATCCAAAGTGATGAAGGGCTGAAGCTTGAGATTAAATCTCACCTTCACTTTAGATCTAATGGCTAGGATTTAATTTAATTACTAATTCCAAATACTTAGACATTTAATTAAATTAAACTCACATTGATTACAAAAGTACATTCACTTTAATAATTAACTTATAAAGTGAATTTCCTAAGATTGAGAGGCATTAAGGACAACTCCCACGTGTTAGACACAAACCGACGTGGAAGTACCTGTCCGATGCTACTAAAACATCAACAGTCCTTAATGTTCTAGGAGTAGGGCCCAACCTTCTCTCTATCTACCACATCACTCACACCAATAAAAAGGTGGAATTCTAGCCAAATCGATGGGTAATAAAAGAGAATGATGATGGTTTTAAAGTGGTTGCCTCTAGATGTTGTGATGAATCCAACCGTGTGTACAAGTTGGGGAAGCCTAGATCTCTTTCAACATAGAAGCCTAGTTCTCCTTCAACACGAAAAGGATTTGTTGTTGTGGTAGCTCATGATGACAACACTAGCAGGTTGTGGCATCAATGTTTGGGTCATACAAGCTTTGGGTCAATGCAACATATGGGTCGTTTGCACATGGTTGAAGACCCTCCACATATTGAACCACCTGGTCTCTCTAAAGGATGTACACTAGGGGAACGTTATGAAAATTCCTTTATTAAAGAGAGACGTGTTGCAACCTCTTGCAATGGTTCATAGTGACATTTGCAATCCTACGACCACTCAATCTCTTGGGGGAGCTACTTACTTTTACTAATGAATTTTCTTGTCTTACACGGATATATATTATTCAACCCAAGGATGATGTTTTTGGAAAATTCAAGGATTTCAAACTATTAGTGGAGCATCAAGATTAGACAAAGGTCAGGTGTCTTAGGACTGGTAGTAGAGAATTTTATACCCGTAATACTTTCCAAACATTTCTCATAGATCACGAGATATTTTGGCAAAAGACTCTTTCGTAGGAAGACTGAGTAGTTGTCTAGAAGAATAAATCTATTCTGGAAATGGCTTGACGTATGCTTCAAGGAAAGAAAATGGAGACTAAAATCAGGGAAGAAGCAGTGACTTGTGTAGCTCACATCATCAACTGAATTCCCACTCATGCAATTCAAGGCATGACTCCATATGAGAAATTGCATGGCTCAAAACCCCGAGTATTGCTTTTTAGAATTTCTAGATCAAGTGCATGGGCCCATATTCCCAAGGCCAAGCGAAACAAATTGGAACCCAAAAGTCTTTGTTGTATTATAGTAGGTTACAATGAAATTTCAAAGGCATATCCTCTATATGATCCCACTCATCAAGTGATAGAATGAAGGGGCGTGGTATTTTATGATGTCATTTCTCACAGTCTATTAGGATCTCTAGAAATGTTTTGTAGATATTTTTAATGGATCCCTCTCCTCCACACTTTGATGATGATTCTCCCCCTTATGAGTGTTTCCTCAAGCAATCTTTTCTATAGTGATTAGTTAGATGGACATTCTTGGTGACACTCTTATGGACTTACCTAAAGTCTCGTCTTCTATAAAGATTGCACCTCCTAATGATCATGTAGTTGGGAAACTCAATAATGTTGAATATATTCCTCCGTCTACTGCTCTCTACAAATTTTTTGTGGATATTTTCAATGGATCTCTTCCCCTCCACACTCTGATGATGATTCTCCTCCTACGAGTGTTTCCTCAAGCAATTTTTTCTATAGTGAAAAGTCAAATGGACATTCATGGTGAGACTCTTATTGACTCACCTGAAGTCTCGTCTTCTATAATGATTGCACCTCCTAATTTTCCTATAGTTGTGCAACTCAATAATGTTGAAGATTTTTCTCCATCTACTCCAAAAAGGCCAAGGCCTATGCCCAAATGGGCTTTATCTACTATTTTTTACTCTACCAATTTACTTCCTAAAGGTGAACTTGGTCCTCATCGGTATTTACCTACTACACAGGCTCTTCTCATCGAGGTTGACACCAGCAAAGACCCCTCTACTTCAAATCTAACCAAAAACTCCCCTGAATGGAAAATAGCTATGGCTGTCGAGTATGAGGCTCTAATTAAAAATCGAAAGTGGGAATTGGTTTCTTTACCTATGGGTAAGAATATCGTCGGTTGTAAATGGATCTATAAGACCAAATATGGTGTTGATGGACACAGTGGCAACCATAACGCAAAGCGTGTTGCGAAAGATTTCTTACAAAAAGAAGGTATTGACTACAATGAAACCTTTACTCTGATTTCCAAGATGGCCTCTAATTGTATGATTCTATCTATCTACTTCACACAGAAGGGAGGTTCATCAGATGTGTGTCTAAAGTGCTTTCCTTCATGGCGATCTTCAAGAAGAAATCTATATGCAACAACCACCAAGTTTTGTTCAAGTAGGTTCAACACCACTAGTATGTCAACTTAAGAAATCTCTATATGGACTAAAGCAACCAACTCGTTCTTGGTATTAGAAGATCCATAATTTTCTTTCTCAATTGTGGATTTTCTCATTGCAAGAGTGACCTTGATCTCTACATTTGTCATTGGGATAATCAAATCCTTATAGTGTGCTCTATGTGGATGATCTAAATTTGATCGGCAACTCGACCTCCAAATTAAAGAATTGAAGCTAAGGCTTCAAGAGTCATTTGAAATCATTGATCTTGGTCTACTTCACTACTTTTTAAACATTCAGACTTTTCAATCTACCTCCGGGATCTCTCTCTCAACCTTAGTATTCTCTAGATTTGTTGCAATGCTCAGAAATGAAGGATTGTAGGACAATTAGCACCCCTCTTGCCACCGGGATTAATTTTCAAGCAAATTGTCTCTCTCGTTTATTTGATACTAATATCTATCACTCTTTAATGGGTGGTCTTCTCTACCTTAATCATACTCAACCATATATTGCACTTGTTATCAGTTTGTGTTCCTGATAACTGCATGTCCCTCATGAGAGTCACTAGAATGTTAATTCTTGTAAACCCAGCACCCGGCTAATAATCCAAATAAAATCCTTTTATTAATTAAAATCACAGCTAGGTTATTAACGAAAATAAATCAGCGGAAGCATAAAATTGAAACCAACACATTGCACAAGATATTTTGGGTAAACACCCCTGGAAAAACCCCGAAGGGAAAACCAAATCTGAGTTTGATTTTATTAATTAAAATCTTGGACTCTCGTCCTGGAATAATGGCCCATCAAATGAATACAATGCAGCAATAGCCTAGCCCACCTGGCTGCCATCTCCTTTGTTGCCTCTTTGCACCTTTCCTCAACCCTACCCACTCACACTTGGATGAACTGCTCTTCACCCACTCAATGAGATCGCCGCACTCTATGTGTGTCTCATCCTCTCACCTAGGATGCCTTTTATTACATTGAGTTAACCCTAAATCCAAAACCCTATATCTTCTCCAAAGTGATCAATGACAGAGATCTAATCTCACGTTCAATTTAGATCTAACGGCTAGGACTTAATCAACTCACTTAAGTTACTAATGCCAAATAACTTAGGCATTTAACTTAATTAATCTCACATTAATTAAAAGGTCATTCATTTTAATTATTACTCATAAAGTGAACTTCCTAAGGTTTTGAGAGGTCACAAGAACGACTTCCACATGCTAGACACTAAGCTTATGTGAAAATACTCGTTTGATGCTACATACATCAACACTCCCTTTTAGCGAGAAAGGTACTTCTACCACCTAGAGGTGGCTCTATCTTCGCTATCAGAGATTCAGATTTGCTACCATGCCTGCTCTCCAATCCATCTGATTGGTTGCTCCCACTGACACGAAAGCTATCCCTGCCATCTCGCATGGACCCTACTGCGAAGACATCCCTCTGATCATGCTCCTAGAATCCTCCTATCCTGCATGGTCATCTCGTACCATGACTTCTTCTGGACAAACTTGGAAGGTTGCTCCTTGTCCTCTATCACTCTATTGCTAGCCATAGCTCGCATAGGTTGGCCCTTTAGCCTATACAAGTTGGTCTCTCTAACTCCAAGAACAATTGCTTTGTCTTAGTTAGATCCTCTGGGCTTGATCAGCGCGTGTCCATCCTCGAACAATAAATCAAAACCCTTCGTCTCAATCGTTGAGACTAAGAGCACACTCCTCCTGAGTTCTGGCACCCATAGCACATTTGTCACTCTCAACATGCCTCCTGACTCCATCCAGAATGCCACTGTTCCAAATCCCTTCACTACATGCTCGGTGCCCATACCAAGTTCCACATACATATCTGAGTCAGACTCTGTGAATCTCTCGAACAACTCTCGTGCTCCTGTCATATGACATGTGGCTCCACTATCTATTAGCCATGCACTAGATGATGTGGTGCCCAAGGAAGTATGGGAAACAAGTAAGAACTCTGTTTGTTCAAACTTCTTGATTCCTTGGAGCTGCTAAACCGACTTGGGGGAATTCATCTTTATAGATCCCTTTATCTTCATTGCATTGGATCACTTGATGGAGGTCTTTGGTTAGGGGAGTATCACTTCTCCTTGGTTAAATGATGATTGTGCTTGTTGCTTGGTGGTCTTCTCACATGTACTTGCCTTGTTGATCACCCCTTGGTTGCACTTTTGATGGATGTGGAGCATACTATCTCTTTATGGTAGTTTGATATGCACTTATCTTCGAGATGGATGATGGTTCTAGCCCCCCAAGGGGTTAGATGATGATGGTTAGGAGATATATGTTTCATGATTGTTGAAATTTCCTAGTGACTTTTGCATGATGATGTCGTATTATTTGGTGTCACTAGGAGGGGTGTTCTACATGGTCCTCATGTGTTGGATGTGTGATGGGGTACACACTTGATGGTTGGATGGGTTAGCCTTTTTTTTGTCCCTTTATCTTATGATGTTGCTATGGTGGGATTATTCATGTTGCCTTTGTGGGATTTTCCTAGGTGATTTATTTTTATAATGCCACGTTTGGTAGACATCACCTAGGAGGAGATGTGTTACATGATGTTAGTACCCTCATTGATATGTTATTTCCTAAGTTTAAGTTAGAAAGGGGGGCATTACATTATGATTTAATGGTGATCTAACCTTTTCCTAAGGTTAGATGGTGATTTGATGAAATAATCCCTTGGTGGTTGTGCACTTTAGGTTGAAATTTATGTTTTGTTGTTATCATGGAGGGATTTTGCTAGGAAGAACATCTTTTGTTTACATTGTACAACACTTTGCTAAAGTGCACCCCTCATTGGCACACATGTTCAAACTTCATGGTGATTTAATTTGTTGGTGACTAATTGGGAGGAGGACTATGGTTATATTTGAGCATTAACCTTTGTGCACACATGTTGAGTTTAATTTTGATTATTCAATGGTTAAATTAATCTAATTTATCCAAATTAAGGTTAATACCTTGGGGACCCTATTTTATAACCTTCCTTTTCACACATAGAGTGGTTATTTGGACTTGGTTGAAACTTTCTAGTGGTGCAGCCCCCTTCTTGGGCACAGTTTTCAAGGCATAAAACATATTATTTGTTTCTTAGAGAGGTCGGCACACTTCTCTAGGGCACACTCTCTTGGGTTGGTTGGATACTTTTAGGACATGGCATATGGAGGAGTATTTTATTGATGAGTTCTAACCACCTTGGCACACTCCACATGAAGAATATTTTATGATATGTTGGGTGGTTGAGGACAGAGGTAGTTACATGGCATAATTTTCTAAGGCGCACCTCTCCTAGGTGCTCTCTCATATTTATTACATGGATATTTCAGCTACAATTGGCATTTTTTGACCTTCATTGGAGAGCACCCTTGCCTCTTTGACTTGGCATATATATTATTTTATTTGGGTAGTTATGGAGGTTATTATTGGGAGGAGTGTGGCACATGAGGAGGGTCACACGTGTGACTTAGCATGCTCTTGTACTTAGTCTCCTTTCTATTTTTGGAGATTATTCCTGGAAGGCGCACTTGTGGAAGGTTCTTCTTTGCTATTTTTGGATTGTCTTGGAAGAAGCACTTGTGGAGAGATGATCTACTTTCTATTTTGGGGAGTTGACCACATCCTCTCTTGTGAAGTGAACTCCATCCGCTTGGCATCTTGCACATTCATTCACGAAGTTGGTTACCTTGGAATTCTCACATGTGGAGTAGTTGCGTGCACACACATTCTTGGAGGGCGCATTCTATGTGGACATTTGGCATTTGACTTGGTTTGATGCCTATTTTTGGTGGTGTGTCCCTTTCATGAGCATGTTTTGGTGCATACTACTACTATTTTTGGATGAGGGCAAATTGCCTTGGAGAGGCTAGTTCCCACATGTTGTAACATGGTCAAACATGGATTAAGGAGAGATCTAACTACTCCATTATTATACTATTTATTTGACTTGTCATTGAGTTAGATAGAAGATAATAATATTTTATTGTATGAGAGATTTAATTCACTCTATATAAAGAGGAGTTTCTCTCCATTTCATTTGTAATTGGGAATTGGCAATTAGAGGATTGTGAAATAGAGAAGTTATAGGAGATTGTAGAGCTTGGAGATGATTGATGTGGAACTCCCTTTTATATCAAATTCTTGAAGACTAATGAAGAATTGAGGTATTAGATCTACTCTGTTGTATGGTTATGTACATGCTCTTCAATTTTGTTGTTAATTGTTTGTAGAAAACCTCTTGCTATCATTTTAATTTGAAGGCCTGCTAAAGAAATCTTCTTCATTTAGGAGTAAAGCAATGTCTGGAGATTCTCCCTCTTGCTTTCCTTGCTGTTATAACTCTGTTTTATTTCCTTCATCTAATTAAACTAGTTTCTGAAATGGAATCATAATTCAACCTAATATGACAGCACCTTCAAAGTTCTTTGATGAGTAGCACCCCTAGCTCTCCAAGATTAAGTTTTCACACATTAATTTCCATCGAACACTTAAGGTTGAATTGCATCAAAATTGTTCCCTTTACCTTAAGTATACACCAAAATGAAGAATTATCAACAAGTTCTTTCATCCCTAAGGTTGAATGTGGTAAATTAGCCCTTTCTACCATATAGCCATCCAAAGTAGCTGACTGTGACACACTAGTTCCTTCATTCATGCAATATCTCATGAGTCCATTAGCCCATAGATGAATAGGCACTAGTCCCATACCATCCCATTTCCTTGTTCCCTCTTCTTCCTTTCCTTTCATTCCCATTTCCATTTTTTCCATATGCTACAACTTATGTTTTGTTAAGGCTTACTCTTCATACATCACCTAGAACCTCTACTCCATATCCTTAGCAATCCTACCTTTTAGGGAAGCCCCCCTTGAGTTGGAGGAGAGCCAACCTAATGAGGAAGGAAGAGCTACTATGGTGACAGTGGGTAGCCTTCCATAGTTCACAAAACTAGCCCCTTGATGCTTGGGGTGCTAGAATTTGTTGTAACAGGGGGTTTATAGGAAACAGATTTTCAAGGACACTTCTAATTGTCACACTACTGTATAGCTTACAAAGTCAATAATCCTTTTGGGCTGAAAACAACATACCCAATAAGTCTGAATATACATTTGATTGTAGGGCTAAATTGAAAATGTGTGTCCTCGTTTGAGTAAGAAGCGGAAGCCCTATGATGCCATGTCCTTCTTGATGCACTGTGTATTCTCTCATGTAATGTATGACTTAGTTTTCTTGCAAAAATAACAACAATAATAATAAAAGAAAAAAGGGTGGGGGGGATGTTTCCAAGTCAGTTGCGATCCTGGGGCTAAATTTAAAATGCTCGCCCTTCCCGTTTGGGTAAAAAGCAGAAGCCCTATGATGCCACATTCTACTTGATGCACATGTATTCTTTCATGTAAAATAAGACTTCAATTTTTGGAAAAAATGACAATAATAATAATAAAACAAAAAAGGAAAAAGGGGGGAATGTTTCCAAGTTTATGTATTGTTCCCACTCCAGAAAAATTTCCTGTACAGAAATAAGGGCAACTTAGGGCAGTTTGGCGACAGTGGTTGCAAGCCAAGCTATAATAATTATACCAAATCTACATTTGTTATTTTCGATCATGAAGGAAACATGCAGCAAGTCATGGTTTTAGTGTGTGGTTAGTAAGTTCCAAACACATACAAAGATGATGGAAGAATTGAAGTATCGTATGCTGGTAAATACATTCCATTGTGATGGAATCTCATCAGCACGTGTTCCTGAAGAGATGATTTTGTTCAAATACCTGCATATTATTATGATGGCAAGAAGTTGCCATTCAATGAACATTGCTTAGACCCCAATAGAAATTTTCTTTTAGGATGTTGCAGATGTCTAAATTCATGAGTATTTTCTGGAAGTATATCAGATAATATGTCAATTTTAAGTGTGTCAATCTATTTTGCAATGGTTTTGTTAATTTTCGGTATAAAATTTCTGCTGTTGAAAATTAATTTGTTTTGTCAGAATTCGTTTGACCTCTGAAGAAGAGAAGGGTATGGTTTTTGAAACTGGCATAGGTATTAAAAATTCAAAACTTTAGAAAATGGAGAAAAGACATTATTTAATTTATGCATAAATATAGATTCATAAATATTAGTGAACAACTGTCTTTTTTTCATGAATAGCACATCCAAATGCCTTTTTTTGCCTGCCTGTTTTTAACTTTTTTTCTTTTTCATGTTTGTACTTGTCAATGGGTCCTGCTCCTCTTGGGAAAAGAACTAAAAAATATTGTTTTGGGGGAATAGAAATGCACTATACATATGACTCCACATTTTCTTCTTGGAAGTTCACGTGCAACTTCCGAGTCATTGACTGCAAAGAATTTTTAAAATGTCACATCCCCGTTACTACTTATCCTCAAAAAAAGTACCATCTATGAAAACCAATCAACTCAACAATCCCTACAAAAAGGCAAACATTAAAATTCTTTATTGTCCATATTTAGTCCAAAATTTATGGATTTTGAAAAAAGAACACTATGAATACAAAATCAAAATTATTTACTTTTTACTCAAATATATAGAATTAAGATTTTTTACCTATGCAATGTTGTAGGTTTCATACGGTAGCAAGTTTCATTAATAGTAATTTTTCTAGTGATAAATATTAAGTGAAAAATGTCATTTTATATATAAGTTCCAAGTTAGGGAACACAATAAATATTTACATGACTTATACAATAATCATATTAATAAATGAAGAGCTATATCATGGCAATTATTTTCCATGATCACATACCTATGAACAACTGGGATGCAGTTCCCAAGGGTCAGGTATGCATCCCTTATGTATCGAGAATAGGGCTTGGGGTGGGGGCATTACCTAGTGATGTTGCATTCTGTCCCTGCTTGGTAGGGGATGCCAGAAATACATCCCTAAGATGTCCCCTGTCACAGGCGGTCCCAAGAACATACTGTGGACCCTAGCTGCAGGGTAGCTCCTCCCCCTCCACTCACGCTCTTGCTCCCGAACCTTGCTTCGGAGAGGAGCGCGCTCCCAAAACAATTCCCCACACTCCCCAAATGATTCCCCACGCTACCAGAATGATTCCTGTTGCTACTAGACCACTGGAGAAGAAATTAGAAACTGCTCGTGGCAAGAGGCTTAAAAAATCTTAGTAGATAGTATAATTATTTGTCTTTTTCAGTTTAAAATTTAAATTCGAGAACTTAGAATTGTTTGTCTTTATTATGGCCTATTTTGTAAATATTATATGATAGTTGAAGTTTGAATTGCTGATTGCATATTACAACTCTTTCGTCATGGCACTCTGTTTCATTTCATGGTTAATGTTATCTCTTACAATTTGTTGAGGACGAATGTTACCTGTTGAAACTTGAAACTTGAAACTCTGATATATGCTAGATCTTTGATGTTATTTGTGTACTAAATGGTTGATGCTTTGATGATTATCATTAATCTACTATAAAGATCTATTTTTTCATATTTTTTCCAATTAAGTCACCACTCTGCATGCTTTTTTTCAATATATATGCAACAAAATATATAAAATTTTATATTATATAAAAAATTCTACCAGAACACTTCGCTCTCGGAGCCACTTCGCGCTCCCACTTCACTCTCACTCGCAACAGCTATGCTGTGGACATCCCCTGCCAATCGAGGACGGCTTGGTATCCCCTGACCCTGTGGGGGATGCCCACTCATCCCCATCAGCATCTCATGTCGTAAAAGAAAAAAAGGAAAAGCACTTACTTTGCAGCACTCACACCCCTTTCCAATATCCTCAAAACATCATTCTAAACATTCATGGATCATTGTACCATTATATTTTCATTTTGATTACAAATAAGAAAAGCAACAAGTCACCTATTTCAAATTGTCTAATTGGATGTTCCCTCCAAGTATAGTTGTGATTAGTATTAATAATTATTTGTTTATTCATTTTTATATGTTTTTCTATATTTTGGGGGTGCAGGGTCTATGTGTCATTCTCTGAAATTTGAGGGTTTCTCCAAACATCCCTGAAACTTGTCCCCCCATACCTGTCCCTGAACCAAGGAAAAATATTGGTCCATACAATTAAATGCTTGTGTGTGTGTAAACTGGGAGAGTGTTGATAATCTCAACACATGTATTTTAATCTTTTAGAATAATACTTATAATGTAACAGCATCATGAAAGTGCTAAAAAGAAATATCGGTAGAAAGAAATTAGGTTGGGATTTTTCGAGGGGAGTGGACAGAACATAAATTTACCTGAAATCTGGCCGTGTTATGAAGGTCCTTATGAGTTCAAAATCAAAGACACTCTGCATGATAAAAAATAATTAGTTTATCTGCATCAAGGAAGTTGCCATCAATCTCAGAACTAAACAAACAAGAGCCAGGATCATCGATCAATCCCGTAATTACCTCCAGTAGCTCCATGTAATCAGAAACGGGATCAACAACTTCTACAGTAAAACTGCCAAACTTGGTAACTCCCAATCTAGACAAATCCACATCTGAAATGTCTGCCATCTTGATTTCTGAAATCTGCATCCACCATTTACTGGCTGCTGTCATTCAATCACTAAAGCAATTTCACTTGTATCTCTTTAACCAGAGCCATAATATTGTGGCATCAACCTCTTGTTAATATATCAGTGTAGCCTTTATAAAAAAAGATAATTTGCAAAACAGGATGCTCATCACTTTTGAATGTTATATAACACTTAATCCTGTAACTTGACAAGAGATAAGCTATCATTTGTTTAGGTTTCTTGAGAATTCTAACAACAGAGATCTAAAGAAACTTCTTCTATATGTTTATTTTTTAAATGTTTAAAGAACTAGAGTCGATTGATATCAAACAGACATTACACATTTATTCATGTATGTTCACGTTTTAATGTATAAAGGACTAGATTCCATTCATAGAAAACAGACATCACACAAGAACCTACAAGGCATCCAAAACACAGGATGAAATTTCTCTGTTAGAGATGATAAGTGATATTATACTGATGACAAAGACATGGAAGATTGAATTTCCAGGGATAGAAATACAAAATACAATAACTACATACATACTCCATTTTATTCAGACTATTGTTCTGAATGATTAGGAGCTGAAAATACTTACTGACAGAGTGTTGCCATATATCTTGTCGGTAATAGATTCAGGTGCAGGCTGTCCACTGCTGTAATTAAACTACAAAAAGTAGAAAGGAAATATGAATGGGAGGGTCAAGACTCAAAACCTTTGAGTAATTAACATAAAAGCATTAGAAACTATATGGAACTTCTAAAAATATCAAAAGGAAAGGAAATGAGAAATACAGAAACAAAATAATGCCCCCCTTCAAATACCACATTTATCTACCTTGATACCCCAGTCATTTTCTGGTCCTCCAGGATTGTGGCTAGCACTCATAATAAAACCTCCATTAGCCTGTTTAGAGACATGAATTACTCAGTATATGCTCAATTCCTGCAGATCAGCTCAAACAGTCACAGCATATGCTTCTAGCAGGTTGCAACATGATTGGCATGCACCACAAAATTCGTTAGTGTATTCTGTAATAAAGGCTTTACTATTAAAAAGGCAAAAGGAAGATGAAAAGACATTTATATTAGGCATGCCTTGTGTTTTCGGATAACTGCAGACACTGAAGGTGTTGACATTAGTCCATCCCTGCCAAAGCAGCAGTCTTCTGTCAGCTTTATGCACCATAAACTACATAGATAAATCTCTCTTGAGGTTTATGACAAGAAACAAGGACTGCGCTCTTTTGGAAGAATGATTATTTCTCTATCATTTTTAAAAAATATCTCTTATGACATAAAAACATGTACTTCATCAAAGTCGAAATTAGATATCAATTATTAAAAAAAAAAGAGTTTCCTTTCCAGGAATATTTTTGGAGCTTTCTTCTTCTAAGGGTATTGGCAGAAAATTTTGTTACTCATAAATCAAGCTATAATTTATTATGATTTGTTCCCATTGAAATCATTGGCAAGTTACATGCATGAACATAAATGCGCAAGATGTATCAAGGTCAGGACAAAAGATATATTAGCAAGATATAAAGGGGAGCTCTTTTTGTGGCATTCCTTGTTTTGCGTCTAGTCGTCTTGAAAAAGGTCAGGCCTGCAAGCCAGGTGCCTTTGGTGTACATTGGCGGTTGCAGTGCATGGTCTTGGCCTTTGCTCAGTCATGCTCTAAACTCAGTGTAGGAAAGACTACAAAATTTTAGATGAGATGTTAATTATCTTCCTACTATAAAATGGCTAGCTGATGGAGACGTTGATATGGTTAAAATGGTAGGAGGTAGAGTGTAATACCCCAGTTTTGATCCTCGGTTCAGTATTGTGTATGTACATGATGAATGGCTATAAGCCGGCAAATGTAATTTGTAACCAAACATTGAATGTTAATAAAAAGTATATTAGATATCATTTTTGGGATTAAGTCTTCCCCTCTATGCCTAAAAAGTATATTACCAACTGCAGAATAGAAGGACAAAAGAAGGGGGCCTATGACTCCACAAGAGGGGAAGACAAGGGGGCTTAAGTACGCTAAGGAAAAGGACCTTAGTAAGGGGATTTACCCAAAGTCTTGTAAAATTTAATTATGTCCCTTGATTATTAGCTAATTACAGTTTAATTAAGCCTTGGGGGGATTAGTGCATGAAGGAGATATGTGGCCCCTTCATGCCATGCAACTAAAAGCCTTAACTTTGCCATGCAAGTGAATGAGTGCGGTTGTTTGGTTTTGAAGGTTCAAGAGGGGAGTTCAAAGGTGGATTGTCGTTCAATTATTAGAGAGCTGAACTTATCAGAAATTGGGAATTCACCCCGTGCACTGTCCTTCATTTGGGGAATCGGGGAAATTGTCCTTGAGCGAACTGTTGTGCGTACACTGAATTCAAATTGTGAAAGCTATAGCCACGAATTAGGTGAGAATTGTGGTTTTATGGAATGATAATAGTTGTCATTAAGAGAATGAGCTACAACTGATAATTGCCTAGAATCCCAGCAGTGAGATTCCCTAACCAACCTATGATGGAGCCCTGGAGGGAAGTGGGATTGCTTGAGGGACTGTTGAGCAAAGAAGAGGATCCCATTCCTTGAGTTGTGCGGGGTGATGGGGAAGAGGGTTGTGGATTGGGAATTGTTGTAGGTGTCATTAATTACTATGAGTTTGGGAATTGGGTTGTGAGAAGAGAAATTAGAGCCAACCATAGGAAGAGTGTGCTCCTTGTGGATTCAGAGCCTCAGCTCAAGGGTGGCCTCTGTTGTAGAGAAACTGGTGCAGCAAGGAGCCTATGGTTGGGTGGAACATCCCTCTTTTGCAGCCAGTTGTTGGACAATTCCAAATAGATAAATGTTCCTAAATGTATCTGTGAATTGTGTTGAATTAATATTGAATTGTTATGGTTTATGTCATGGCTGAATTAATTTCTAGTTTGTTCTCCTGACTGATTGGGTTTATCATTTATGGTTTCATGAATAATTAAATGGTTGCATTTATGTTTGAATAAAAATGTATTATCATGCCTACTTATGATAAATAGTTAATAACAGAACAATGAGTTCAGTTCCTTAGAAAATTGGTGCAAATTTGGGGGTTAAAAGAAGTACCCCATATCATCAAAGTGCATAGAGGGTATTGGGTATGTTACAGAATGGTATTAGAGCTACTAGTTATAGAATTGGGGCTATATGAAACAAAAGTCAACTATGTATGAAGAAATTGCAATTGTGTGACAACCATTTGACGAAATTTCTCCATGAGAATAATTAGGGAAAATATTGATTGAAGTTTACAAATGTTGAATTGAGTACTACAATTACCCAATTGGAAAGCTATTAGAGTATTTGGGTAGCTTATGGAGGCATAAATGAAGAAACGCTTGAATTTTAGAGTTAGCACAGTGAAAATTTTGGAAAATGTGGTTTGTAGGCTAAGTGTTTGACAAAATGTCCATGAGGAAAAAGGACTATATAGAGCCATAACTCCCACTTTAGAAGCCCAATTTGGGTATGAATGTAGTCGTTGGAAGGCTAATCCAGAAAGGAATAAATTTGACAGTTCAAACCTTGGAGAATTGCTTTAGAATTCTTCAGAACTTCTGAAGAAGAAGAGACCAGTAGCCTTGATTTGATAAAAAATGATGAAGTGCATACTTACCAACATTTGAAAGAAAATGCTGCAGACATGGAATTGAGACATATCTAATAGTTTATTGGTATGCACACTTCTTGCAAACTCAAAACTGAAGCATGGATAATTAAAGAACAAAATTGAAGAATATTGTTGAAGAGGAAACAGGAAAGATAGACAAAGACCTGACATCCACGAAGAAGTTAGCGTCGTAAATATCAACAGAGAAGAGATAGAGTCTAATGAGCATGGAAAGAGAGTGGAGTCATTGGAGCTGGTCGAAACTATAAGGAATTTGAAGATGGGGGTGAAGAGTTGCAAAGTTGATAATAAGAGGATGTTGAAAGCTCAAGAGGAGCAAAATCAACTAAATACTCAACTACTACAGAGTTTAAATCGTTTGCAAAAGCAAATGAAGAATGGATTATGTTCAAGGTATGAGGAAGGAGGCAGAGTCCATCGAAGAAGAGAAAACTAAGAAAGATTCCAGCACTCATGAAGTGCTACTAGAACTCAAAAGCATCATTACTCACTAGCACATTCAATGAGAAAGCCATATGCATGCAAATAGTCATAGAGCAACCCAGAAGTGTCTCCATACAAAGATCAAAGGAGAAGGTATGTGCAAAACCAGTTGCAAGGAGAGCTTAGGAAGATCAAGCCACCCACTTTTAATGGTGAAAACAAGATGGGAGAGGATGTTGAAGCTTGATTGTTGGGAATAAGGAAGTACTTTCAACTGCATAACTACTCATCCAATCTAGAATCCAGAATTGCTATATACATTGTACAACTTACATGGGAAAGCTTCTATTGGTGGGACCAACTGATGCAAGTTAAGCACATCGATGAGAGAAGAATTTCCTGGAAACAGTTCAAGAAGTTTTTTCAGCAGCAGTATCTTTCTGAGCACTACTATGACAAGAAGATGCAAGATTTTTTCGAGCTCAAGTTAGGAAATATGTCTATGGAAGAATATGAAAAGAAATTTTTGGAGTTGTAGAGGCACGTTAGCTATATTAAAGATGAGAAGGCAAAGATACAAAGATTCCTAAGTGGGTTGTCTCCATTCTACAAAGATAAAATTCAATTTAATGAACCTAAGACTCTTGAAGAGACAATCAGGAAGGCTAAATACTTGTATGACCAGAGCAAAGGAAGAGAAAATTTTCATAAGTCTTGGAGAGATAAAAAAAAGGACAAGCAAGATCAAAGGAAGAAGGGATTTCAATCTCCTTTTTTCAAGAACAATCCTAATACATATCAGCAAATCCAGCCAACTCGGAGTGATTCTAACATGGCAATATCCTTGGGAAAAAGGGCAAGGCAACCAATAAAATGTTGGGAATGTGAAGGAAACCATTTGTATAGAGATTGCCCTCAAAGGAAGGCAAAATGGGGAATGTGCACAACATACAAGGGGCAACTACGGTGGAAGATGTGGGCAACGTCCCAGACTATAGGCAAACCATCAGTCACACATGATTGAGGTTGAAAGTAAGATTACCAATCAACCTATAGCAATTTTAATTGATTCAGGAGCAAGCCATAGTTACAATTCCCCTAATTTGGTTGAAAGATTTCATTTGAAAAGAAGTAAGCATGAGAAATCATGGTTGGTTCAATTGGCTACTAAAACTAAAAGGAAAATTAATGAAATTGTCAAATGATACCAATTAGATATGGATGGTGTCAACATTGTTATAGACCTCAACATAATACCACTTGGTTGATATGATGTTATTATTGGAATGGATTGGTTGGATGTGCATCATGTTATCCTAGGCTATCATAATAAGGCTTTCACTTGTCTTGATGAAGAAGGAAAGCATAGGACAGTGAAAGACATTTCCAAACCCATTTCTATAAGGGAGATTTCATCTTTATAGCGGAAGAGATGCTTTAAGAAAGGGTGCTAGTTGTATGCAACTCATGTGGAAGAGCTAAGAAAGTGTATAAACCCAAATCATGAAGACTTTCTAGTGTTGCGGGATCATTCGGATGTATTTGGGGAGATACCAGAATTACCACCAAAAAGAGATATTGATTTCTATATTAATTTGATGCCTGGAGTTGCTCCAATATCTAAGACTTTGTACATAATGAGTACACTTGAATTGAAGGAGCTACAAATGAAATTGGAAGAATTGTAAAATAAGGGGTATATACACCCAAGTGTCTCTCCTTGGGGAGAACCAGTACTCTTTGTGAAGACGAAAGATGGGACTTTGCAGCTATGCATTGGTTTTAGATAGTTGAACAAGGTCACTATAAAAAATAAATATCCTCTACCAAGAATTGATGACCTATTTGATCAACTGAGAGGAGCAAAGATCTTTTTGAAGATAGATCTATGGATAGGCTACCATTAGATAAGGATAAAGGATGAAGGCATCAGTAAGACAACTTTCAGAACCAGGTATAGGCACTTTGAATTTGTAGTGATGCCATTTAGACTGACAAATGCACTTGCTACCTTCATGTGCTTAATGAATGGAATATTCAGAAATTACTTGGATAAGTTTATCATTGTATTCCTAGATGACATTCTTATTTTTTCAAAGTCAAAGGAGGAATGAAGAGCACTTGAGGTAAGTACAGCAAAGATAGCATCAATTGTATGTGAAGTTAAATAAGTGTTCCTTTTATCAAAGACAGATTCCTTACTTGAGATAGATAATCTCTAAGGAAGGAATAGCATTAGATCCAAAGAAGATTGAAGTTATTAGGGAATGGCCTACATGTAAGAATGTGGCCAAGGTAAGGTCATTCATGGGGCAAGCTAGATACTACAGAAGATTCATAGAAGTATTTTCCGAGATTGCTCATCCCATTACATCTTTATAGAAGGGAATGAGTCTGGTTGTTCGGTTTTGAAGGTTCGAGCAGGGAGTTCGAAGCTGGATTGTCGTTCAATTATTAGAGAGCTAGACTTATCAAAATTGGGAATTCACCCTACAAACTGTCCTTCGTTTGGGGAATCGGGGAAATTGCCCTTAAGCGAACTGTTGTGTCTATACTAAATTCGAATTGTGAAAGCTACAACCAAGAATTAAGGGAGAATTGTGGTTGTATAGAATGATAATGGCTATCATTGAGGGAATTAAGTTATTAACTACAGCTGATAATTCCCTGGAATCCCGGCAGTGAGATTTCCTTACCAGCCCATGTTGGAGCCCTCAAGGGAAGTGGGATAGCCTGAGGGACTGTTGAGCAGAGAAGGGGATCCCATTCCTTGGATTGTGCAGGCTGATGAGGAAGAGGGTTGTGGATAGGGAATTATTGTAGGTGTAATTAATAACTGCAAGCCTGGGAATTGGACTATGAGAAGAGAAATTAGAGCCAACCATAGGAAGAGTGTGCCCCTTTGTGGATTTATATAGCCTCGGCTCGGGGGTGGCCTTTGTTGCAGAGAGAACTAGTGCAGCGGGGAACCTATGGTTGGGTGGAACATCCCTCTTCTACAACCAATTTTTGGACAATTCCAGAAGGATAAGTGTTTCTAAATATATCTATGAATTGTGTTGAATTAATACTGAATTGTTATGGTTTATGTCATGGCTGAATTAATTTCCAGTTTGTTCTTCTGACTGCCTATGTTAGCCTGCGTTTATGATTTATGGTTTCATGAATAACTAAATGGTTACATTTATGTTGCATAAATCTATAATGTCATGCCTGCTTATGGTGAATAGTTAATAACAGAACAATGAGTTCGGTTCCTTAATAAATTGGTGCAAATTTGGGGTGTTAAAAGAAGTAACCCATATCCTTAAAGTGCACAGAGGATATTTGGTACATTACATAGAGGGGAGCTCTCTCAGAGTTAACTATGGGCTCTCTCAGAGTTAACTAATGTTGAAAGACATACTAGGAACCTTTGCAAGCTAGCTTTACACATTCTCAACCTCAATTGGAAGCAATGGCACAAGGAAAGAGCAGGTTGGTTTACATGGCCAAACAAACAACATGGTGACTCTTGGATCCTTGCGAAGCTTGACAGATTTGATGTTAGTTCTAATTTTTCTAGTATTTAAGCTCATTGAGCAGGTGTGCTGAAATCCTTGCTGCTGTTATTAGCTTTGAACAGCTTCCAATATGTACTTGCATCAATCTTTATGCAGATCAGAGGTCCAAAATTTTGCTTAAACTAGATGTTTCATACTTAGCTTCTGAAGATTGCAGAATGTAACAATCCCCATTTTGGTACATTGATGATTGTATCTGATGTAAATATTTTGCACATATTTTGCAATGGCATCCTAATTTTGAAAAATGGGACCTCAAGGCCAAGGCCCCATTTAGAAAAGATGTGATGTTTGTTGGTTTTATGAGTTGCTCTGTCTGTTCTACTTCACAGCAGCATGGTGCACTCGGCAGATCCATTCAGCATCGAATTTCATGCAACATGATGGTTTATAGATGAAGGGCAGCAGTAGAAAGGATTAGGAGGCGCAGCACTGTATTTGTAGGCTTCCAGCAGTGAGGGTGCATGCATGCACCAGCCATAGATAGAAAGTGTTGTTTTTATCTTTAGCCAAGCACTGTTCTAAAATTGGTTTTCCAGATTTCATAAAGAGTTGCTTTTCTTCAGTTTATGAGAAGTTCCAGATTTAGATAAGTGCATGCATTTCCAGATTTAGAAAGAGGATAGGCACACTGCTTTATGGTTGTCCTGTTCCCAGAAGGCACTTTATACTTGGAGTCTTAGGAGACAGCTTTATTCATGCATGATGGGAACAGTACTCTAGGTGCCTATGTTTAGGGTTTTGCTTTTCTAAGAAGGCGCACCTATGGATAAGTCTATATTCAATGTGAACCCTAGTCCTCTCTTATTCATAAAAGAGGGACAGGGTGATGTCTCTAGACATATCAGAGTTGGATTTTTGTAGCTTTTGCATTGTAATTTTCTATTTTCAGTTAAATGACAAACGTGATTGGTTGCTGCATATTAGATCTGCTGTTCGTTTTCGGATTTGTGTTTGCAGATCTAGTATGCTTTATTTGTTGGTTTTATAGATTAAATCAGTTTTGAATGCCTATATTAAGGTTTAGTATTTAGGAGTGCAGATCTGCTTA
This sequence comes from Picea engelmannii, assembly GCA_009831015.1. Taxonomy (NCBI): domain Eukaryota; kingdom Viridiplantae; phylum Streptophyta; class Pinopsida; order Pinales; family Pinaceae; genus Picea; species Picea engelmannii. The sequence continues at coordinate 76,375 of ML814989.1, read as the reverse complement.
CCATGTCTTGCAAATTGAACATGGTATCAGCTGCAGATCTGAAATCTTCCAGGAATAAGTGCATGGAGAAGGCTGCTGCCTGTGAGAGGAATGGTATTAGCAGGTGTGATGCCCAAGATTCTGCAATAAGGAAAGTGATCCAGGCCAGAGATAGAAACCTCGACCTGTGATAGGTTGTTGGGTGTGATGCCCTAGTTGCTCCAGGAAGTGGAGTGTTGTTTATGCCTGGGAGAAGCGATCTACACCTGTGATAGGTTGTTGCTCTGATTTGTTTTCGGGATGATCTATTTGGTTGAGGTGATTTATAGGAGCTTCAGGGAAGATAAGATAAGATAATTTTATTAATGTCCAACAAACGACTACAAGAGTAGGTCAATGTGACTGAAAAGTAAATACAGTGAAGAAAAGTACATCATGGGAGTATGAAAGGCATCTCCTAGAAAAAAAAAGCAGAAAGAACTATGTAGACATAAATATAAGAAGAAAAATTTTAAATGCTAAAGTACATGCAAAGTTGTCACACTCAGACTCGGCTGCCTAGGAGTCAGCAAGACTTGGTGACTCAGCAAAGACTAGGCAAATACAAAAAAATCTCAAAATATAGTAAGAGTGAGTCTTGGCAAGTAAGGGCGAGTCTTGGCCAAGTATGAGGTGAATCTTGGCAAGTATGAGACGAGTCTTGGTGAGTCTAGCGAGTAAGGGTGAGTTTTGGTAAGTGGCAAGTTCATGGCCGAGTATGAGGTAGTACTCAACCCCACTAAAACTCGCAAGTCTTGGCTGAGTCAAACTTCACTGAGTACACAATAAAGTGATAGATGTTGAGATCAAGAAGCATGTCAAGGTTGTCTAGAGTTGGCTTCCAAGTGCGACAGAGGGCACCGAGGAAAGGTATCCTCCTCCTCAATGTCATCAACTGCTATGAAATGACCAATTTTCTGTCAAACGATATCCCCTAGGGTGTGACTAGAATTGATGGGGCCAAGTTGTATGATCCCTAGTGGAAAAACTCGGCATCGGCAAAAACTCAGCAATGGTCCTGAAAACATCGCCTCGGAAAAACTTGGCGAAAAAATCGAAAAAACTCGGCGAACATTAAAAAATACATAATTTATTCATTTTTTTTTCAAAATTTTAAACATTTTTCAATATATAAAGCAACAACAACATCATATAAACAGATAGGCACATAAATATGGAGAAAGAACCGATATATATTATATAGTGGATGCCAAACAAAAACCGATACATCAAAGTCATTACTGAAAGTCTGAAACCAATACAAAAAAATTTCCGATTTACTGATTTTTTCCGATCTATGGCGAGTTTTACCGATTTTTTCCGAGTTTTGCCGAGTTTTTCAAAAAAACACGATTTTTTCAAAACCCAAAAAATCGCGATTTTTTGTTTTGAAAAAATCGGCAAGCTGAAAAACTCGCGATTTCCCCGATTTTTGCCAATTAATCGGCGATTTCTTCTACTAGGGTATGATCCTAGAGGGAGCACATTCGTGAGAAATTCTAACGCTTCTAGCATCCAAGGCCATAAAGAAGAAGCTCTGAGTGGAAACCTAGCTACTAGGGCAAAGCTATGTCGAAGTGTGCAGAGCAAAGGGCATCTTACCATGAGGCCTCCAAGATCTGATCTGTCTATTGCACTGTCAATGTGCAACCTGCAACCTGGAGCAGCAACTCCACGCAAGTCTCAAGAGGACGACCCCTCAAGGGGCAAGAAGAGACCCGAGGTCTCACTGCTTTGGAGTCTCAAGTGGTATGGGCCTTTGTTTGTCGCTTGTGAGCCCACTTAGATGGGACAACCAAAAAGTAGGAGGTGATTCTCCTAAGAGTCTCCTACCTAGGTGCGGCAACTAGGGCCTGAGATTCAAAACTAAGCCCTTCTCTTATGTAAAGAGCAAGGCACCTCTGGTCAAGGAACCAAAAGAAAGCAGAGAAGGAGTTCCCCTAGAGTGTAGAGGGAGTTCCCCAAGTCTCGAAATAAGCCAAGTCTCGAAATAAGCAATAATAATGCCCCCTAATTTCATAGTAGATGGGGCAATGGAAACTGAAATTCTCCTCCATCTCTATCCCTGCATGTAACAAAGCTAACAAACCCTATCCGACCATGGGATGTGATGATTGATCTCAACTCAAGATTTGTGGGAAGGTGTCACCCCCTCATATAGCATAAGGTATTTGATCCAATTGAAGACCCTACTTAGGCAGGCTACGCATGAGTGTTGTGGCTTTAACACGTGGAGTGTTGTGGCTTTTAGCCATATCTTGTTATTAGATGCACATATCAGTGACTATTCTTCAATTGCCATTATCTTCACACTAGATAGACAAATGTAGGATGACATCGATGGATTAGTTGTCATGTTCGATGGTTCATGTAGTGGTGCGCTCTTCATGTTGCATGCATTTTATTGTTGGATCAATTTGACAGTGAATATTTTGATGACTAGCATAGGTTCCTTGATTTGGTTAAGGAAACCCCCTAGATCACATGGGCTTGCTCAGCATTGTGGTGTTGCTCTTGGTATATTTGCTCATCAATTCTAGAGAACACTTCACTTCTACAAATTGTTCTATGGTGATCTAGCCCTTCCATTGATATTGTATGATGAGATATGGCTCTTGTGGGGAAACGCCCTAGGTCATGTGGGCATGATTGGCATAGTGATGGTATATTTAGCATATGCGCACTTCATTTGGAGTAAGCACTCCACCTTTGCACTTTGTCCTATGATTGATCTAGCCCTCACATTGGCTAGGCATTGATGAGATTGGATGACACTTGGCTACAATATGAGATTTTGACATGATTGACTCCTTGTTTGAGGAGAGCGCTCTTCATGTACACTCATTTCTAGATGGTTTTAGCCCTCTCAACGACTATGTTTGACATGGTGTAGCATGGTTTGAGCCTCATTTCCACCTTTGCTGGATTGGATACTCTTGGCACATGAGTCGAGTATTGATGAGTTGAAGTACCATTCTTGATGGAGTGTTCCATTGATTCCCTCTTATTTGCACATATGTCGAGGCACAGTCACATGATTTTGCTCAATTTATGGGGTTGTCCCCTTGCTTTATGGCTCTAGTGGATTAATTTGGTAATCTTACACATGGATCTATGCCTTGGTACACATGATGAGGAGTTTGATTTGGTCATAATACATATATTGAGGTTTCATGTTGTTAAATTTATATGCAGCAGCAAGAGCCATTCTCCTGGAGGATGGCTAAGACCCTAGACAAGATCTAGGGCCCCCAGTGCACTCCTGGGGTATGTGGTCTGGGACCAAATTGATAAAGACCCTAGACAAATGTCTAGGGCCCCTGGACTGGGTCCAGGGTAACCATGCCTGGGGCATGGGAGTCTTGGTCTGGGACCAAGAATTTGAAGTCCCTAGATATGTCTAGGGCCCCTGGACTGGATCCAGGGTACCCATGCCTGGGGCATTGGGTTCTTGTTCTGGGACCAAGAGATTGAAGACCCTAGATATGTCTAGGGCCCCTGGACTAGGTCCAGGGTAACCATGCCTGGGGCATGGGAGTCTTGGTCTGGGACCAAGCATTTGAAGTCCCTAGATATGTCTAGGGCCCCTGGACTGGAT
>ML814989.1:50879-71271 GCA_009831015.1 Picea engelmannii | reverse complement strand
GGTGTCTCAGTTGTGCCTGTTGTCCTAGGCCAGCTGTGAGACACCTAAATTAACCCAGACCACATTTTTATCTCAGCCTTAGGTTTAGGCTTGCAGCAGATTCCCCTTGAGTGGATTGTGGGGCCCAAGGAGAGAGGGCGCACCTCCTGAAGGTGGTTGAGTGGTTTGTGGGACCCATACCAAGGAGGGCGCACCTCTAGGTGGCTGCTACTAGAGTGTGGGTACCTGACCAAGGGGGGTGGCACCTCCTAGTGGAGAGTGGGGTCCAGCAGCCCCAACTCTCAGCCATTCAGGCAATTCCTTGGGACACTTGTCAAGGAGGATTCGAGGTTGCTAGGGAGATAAAAGGAGGCTAAGGGTGAGAGGACAAAAAACAATTCTCATTTACGAGTGAGCAAGTGAGTTGAAGGAGGGCGCATAGGGTTGAGGAAGAGGGCAACTGGCTGGGTGATTTGAGCATCCTGTGGAGAGGCATTTCAGGGAAATTTTGGGCAGCTTGCAGAAGCCGAGTTTAGCAGCCAAAGAGGCCACATCTGTTGGAGCATATTGGGCCACTACATGCCGTATTTTTCAGCAAGCAATAGGGTCAATTTGTGCAGGCCGTACAACAGTCCAGGGAGGCCGAAATTCCCATGTCATTCAGCAGCAACAGAAGGTGATTTTTAGTTGGCCGTACAGCAGGGATTGCTGGGCAGTATAGCAGCATTTGAGTCAGCCTCTTGCTTGGCCGAACAGTTGAGCATATTTGGGCCGTACAGCTGATAAAAGAGGGAAGATCTGTTGTAAGAAATTTCTGTGTAATTTCGTTGCTGTAATTTTCTTCTGAAGCCCGTAATAGAAGCTCTCCTTTGTTGGTTTTTCCCCACACTGGAGTTCCAGGATACTTTTGGTGTCTTTGCGTTATTTATGTGCTTGTTCACTGTATGTTTCCGCTGCAAATTTCTGTTCTATATATCAGCTGTAGGTTTCTGCATAAATTCAGATTTATATCAGCATAGATTATTTCTAGTTTAATTAATTTATTGGCAGCAATCTCAGTGAGTGAGATATAGGTTTAAGTTTCAACATGGCATCAGAGCTCAGCCTCTGATTACAGGACAACCAAGTGACTTGTTGTGCAGACCAGCAAGGGTAAATCAGCGAGTGGACAGAAGACCAGAAGTGTGTGGGCAAAACAGGACATCAGACTCAAATGGCCAGTGCAGGCTTGAGAGTTGAAGACAGGTTGGATGGAGCCTCAAATTTTTGTCCTTGGAGGGAGTGAATTAGCTTGGTGCTGGAGGAGAATGGGTTGTTGGAACTTGCAAAAGGCAAAGTAGCAACCTCAGCTGATCCAATACAGCTGCTACCCATGCCAAGAAGGATGCCAAGGCCAGAAGGATTGTTGTGGATGGTGTCAAGGACCACATCATTCCACACTTGTCTAGCAAGAAGACATCAAGGGAAATGTGGGAGGCCTTGGTAAAGCTATACCAGTCTGACAACTAGAGCAAAAAGCTGTTGCTCAGAGAGAAGTTGAGAAGCACGAAGATGGCCAAGGGAGAGTCGGTAGTCACTTACCTCACAAAGTTCACTCAGATTCGAGATGAACTTGAAGCAGTGGGAGAGACTGTGGAAGAGACCGAGCTGGTGAGCATAGCCTTGAATGGCTTCACCAAGCAATGGGACGTGTTTGTCCAAGGGGTGGTTGCACGGGAGAAACTCCCTGACTGGGAGAGGTTGTGGGACGACTTCACCCAGGAGGAGCTGCAAGTGGATGCATCTCAGGCTAGTCTGTCGAAGAGTGAGGAAGAGGAGAATGTGACTCTTCATGCAAAGAAGAGCAGTGGAGCGGGAGGCTCGAGGGACATGGGAAAAGTGAGATGCTTTGCATGTCACAAAACTGGCCACTATTCCAGCAAGTGTCCTAACAAGAAGAAGAAAAGGGAGTCGGAGGTAGCAGCTACAGCATCTACTGCGATGGATGCGTTTGCAAAGAAATTAGAGGACGAATTTTCTCTGGTTGCCACTCTCTCTAGCAGCTGCAGATTGGCTGAGTTTGAGGACAGCGGGGCATGGTTCGTGGACAGTGGGTCATCTCACCATATGACGGGAATGAGGTCAGTGTTCCTTAGTGTTTTGGAGATGGGCTCAGACTGCCATGTGAAGAATGAAGCGCGCACCAGACATGCAGTAAATGGGGTTGGATGCATCAGATTCCAGCTAGAGTCAGGAGTGTCTCTGGAGGTGGATGAGGTGATGTATGTGCCAGAGCTAAAGGTTAACTTGCTCTCGATATCAGCTCCGAAGGATATGGGGTATGATGCAATGTTCGTTGATGGACATGTGCTCATACGGGCAAAGGGAGCGGCCTTGGATGCAGCAGTGAGGCTTGGCATTAGGCAAGGTATGATGTACAGAATGTTGGGACAACCTGTAGGTGGGTCCAGGGGGATCTTGGACAAGAGATCAGTGTCAAAGAAAGTCAGTTGGTATGACTTGACATTGATGGTTGAACGGGACAACACATCAAATCAGAGTGCAGCAGAAGTAGCAGGTGGATCTTCCGGTTCAGAGGGAGCAGCTACAGCAGCAGATTTGATTGGATCAGAGATTGATCCCGGTGGAGACACCTCCCTCACTAAGAGGGAGTGTTAGTTTTAGCTCAGTTTGGTGTCTCAGTTGTGCCTGTTTGTCCTAGGCCAGCAATGAGACACCTAAATTAACCCAGACAGCATTTTTATCTCAGCCTTAGGTTTAGGCTTGCAGCAGATTCCCCTTGAGTGGATTTTGGGGCCTGGGAGAGAGGGTGCACCTCCTGAAGGTGGTTGAGTGGTTTGTGGGACACAAACCAAGGAGGGCGCACCTCTAGGTGGCTGTTAGTGGAGTGTGGGTCCGTGACCGAGGGGGCCGCACCTCCTAGTGGAGAGTGGGGTCCAGCAGCCCCAACTCTCAGCCATTCAGGCAATTCCTTCGGACACTTGTCAAGGAGGATGGGAGGCTGCTAGGGAGATAAAAGGAGGTTGAGGGTGAGAGAACAGAAAACAATTCTCATTTGTGAGTGAGCAAGTGAGCTGAAGGAGGGCACATAGGGTTGAGGAAGAGGGAAACTGGCTAGGTGATTTGAGCAGCCTGTAGAGAGGCATTTCAGGGCAATTATGGGCAGCTTCCAGAGGCCGAGTTTAGCAACCAAAAAGGCCATATCTGCTGGATCATACTGGGCCACTACAGGCCGTATTTTTCAGCAAGCCAGAGGGTCAATTTGTGCAGGCCGTACAGCAGTCCAGGGAGGCCGAAATTTCCAGGTCATTCAACAGCAACAGAAGGTGATTTCTAGTTGGTCGTACAGCAGGGATCGCTGGGCAGTATAGCAACATTTGAGTCAGCCTCTTGCTGGGCCGAACAGCTGGGCATAGTTGGGTCGTACAGCTGATAAAAGAGGGCATATCTGCTGTAAGAAATTTCTATGTAATTTCGTTGCTGTAATTTTCCTCTGAAGCCCATAATAGATGCACTCCTTTGCTGGTTTTTCCCCATACTGGAGTTCCAGGGTACTTCTGGTGTCTTTGTGTTATTTATGTGCTTATTCACTGTATGTTTCTGCTGCAAATTTCTATTCTATATATCAGCTGTAGGTTTCTGCATAAATTCAGATTTATATCAGCATAGATTATTTCTGGTTTAATTAATTTATTGGCAGCAATCTCAGTGACTGAGATATAGGTTTAAATTTCAACATCATGCACATTCTTTGACGGCATACTTCTTTTAAGGGTTTGTTTTGAAACTTTTGACAACCAATGCACACTTTACACATATCTATGTCGATCCACTTTATGTGGGCTTGATTAGCATGATTTGAGGAGTGTCCCACATCTCATTGGCACACATGTTGAGGTCACCCTATGTTTGAGGAGTTGTCATAACAATTGATGGACCGTTGCTTGCACACTTATCCATGAGATCCACTTTTGGAGGAGTTTTGGAGGGGCATCCTAGCTCATGAGCAAATATCTTTTGACAGCGTGCCCAGACTATTGCTAGATCAATGCCAGTTGATGCAAAATGGCCACGGGATTTCCAAATTGTGGTCATAAAAGAAATTCAGACAAATATTAAGGGAGTTATGGTGGTTGCAAATCTATCACCTTAAATCCTTTGCTATATTTTGACCAACTTTTTGAGGGGTGCCCCACCTTTGTTGCTTGGGCATTTTTGTTATTTGGGAAGAATAAGATTAATGAATGCACATGGTGGAGAATGCCTTGCACATAGGTCTAAGCTTTCTATGTCTTGAGGTTATCTTTGAAAGGCGTGCCAAAGGAGAGTGGATCTAAATCCACTAATTATTATTTTATGGGAAAGTCGTTGAGGAGGTTGAGGAATATAGTATTTTTATCATTATTCCTTGGAGAGAAGCATGGATCTAGAAAGTGGTTACATATTTTATATTTCTTCTTGGAGAGAAAAGTGGATTTTGTATCCACTCAAATTATTTTATTGTAAGATGTTGAGATGGAGACTCTATTTAAAGAGTAGCTCCCTCATTTGTTTCTCATGGCTGGATTGATAGAGCAAACCCCTCTAAGCTTAGTTGAATATCATGTAGGAGGTGGAATTGAAAGTACAAGCAAGTATATGTGAGACTCTCTTTCCATTTCTCTTGTCTCTTGGATATTTGGGTTTTATGTTGAGTAGCTATTGTATGTTGTTGATGGGATAATCTCTAGAAGGCAAGCTTTTACACATGAGAAGAGATTAAGTGTGAGGTTATAAACCCTCCTTAGCTCTTGATGTAATTGTGGATATTGAGGAGATTTTTGCTATAATAAAAGATCTAATGTGGCCCATGTTAATGGCTCATTTCAACCTACGAGGTTGTTATTGAAAATGTAACTTGTAGCTTGGGCTGTCCATTCATTTGAAGGTTGTCTTTCTTGTTTCTTTTCTTTATAATCTCATGTTGTGGTACTTCCTTCAATATTCTAATGATTGCACATTATCTATTGTGCTACATATTCTTAGTGTTGTTGGTGCATCTTGTACAAGCCTCATTTATTCTCATAACCTAAAAGATCTACTTGGATTAGTCAAGACACGTCGTTGATGGCTTGACTACATCTTCTTCCACATGATGTCAAGCCCTCTTAGTTTGTATTATTTGACTCCATAACCCTTGAATTGACACTACTTTTAGCAACCTACCATCATCTATTTTTATAAAGTATATCATACATTCACTTAGGGAAAACCCCCTTGTGTCAAAGGAGAACCAGCCTAAAGTGAGAAAGGGAGCTACTATGGCGACAATGGGTAGCCCCTCTAAGTTCCCCTAGGTTTGCATTTGTGTTTTAGGGATTTACCACTTGAAGTGCGGGCTCAGGACGTAATAGATACCCACACAACACTGACCAAGAGGGATCCTGAGAGCATGCATCCAGTGTCTGTATGTGTACCATGATTGAGTAATAAGACCATCCATCAACTCCATAAAATGCTTATAGTAGAAGGTCATTTTCTATCCCACACCCTTGGGAGATGAGGTCCATGTGACCTACATGTATTATCTATGACTCTGCCAATGTCCTTCATGAGCATATAGTTCAAGTCATGCTTAGGCGACACAAGATGACCCGAGGCATCAAGGGAGTACCTGAATGGGGGGAGGCAACTTGGGGAGATAGCCGTAACTAAAGTAATCGAGATATCTGAAAACTAGCAATGGATCCACCCAGAGGAGTTGGCAGAGGCAATAGCTTCTAACAAACAAAGTGCAAGGCAAGGGTACTGAGCCCTCCCAAAAGTTCGAACCCTATGGAGGAATGAGAGTGATGAGACCAACCAAAAGATGGCCTCTAGTCGTAGTGTCCAGGCCTCGAACTCAATCTCAATAATGGGATAAGGGGCAATGCGCTTGCATCTGATGATGTGCCTAAGGATAGGGGTCTGGACCCTCTTAGTCCTAGCCCAATCAGTCTAAAGCAAGCTCAATCCCCAGATCTCAAAACAGTAGAGGACCATCGATCTAATAATAGTGTCTAGGAGGTGCATCTTAAATGAAATGTCCTGAAAGTGGTTATGGAAACATTGTTCCTCGAGAAGGGAAAGGGAGGAATAGCCCTTGTTGAGTTGAAACTTGAGATTGGAGGGCTTATCTTAAGTTGAAATGACAACACGTGAATGAAACTCCAAGATACGTGTATGCCATAGTGAACTTTATCTCTTCCCCCTCGGGAAGTAGAAAAGGTACTCGGATAAAGCACCCTTCCACATGTCAAAGATCATAACCTTGGTTTTTCTCAAGTTAACCGCCAATTGTTGAAGATCATAGAATCTAGAGAGAGCATTAATATGTTGTTGTAAACCCTCAAGTGAGGAGGCCAACAGGATCAAGTCATTAGCAAATAGAAGAAGGGAAATCATCACCTAGTGTAGAAGGCAACCATTCGCATCTTGTTTATGCTCTCGAAGAAAGGACTTTAGCTCATCAATGAAAATATAAAAGAGACTAAATAAGAGGGGGCACCCTTGCTTAACCCCAATGGTGCTACAAATAAAATCTGATAGGTCATGGGTTGTGCGGAGGCAACCCGAGAACGACTCATAAAATCGCATGATGGCAGTCAATAGGTTATCTGAGATACCAATGTTCCAAAGCCTCTAAAACAATGCCTTTCTCGATACTGTTTCAAACGCATTATGAAAGTCCACAAAGCAACATAAGAGTTTTGAAAAGCAATGACAAGCCTCCTCAATAATGGCCCTCGATGTGAAAATATGATCAAGAGTATGGTACTGCAAAAGAAAACGAGCATGTTCCTTAGCCATAAGATGCCTCCTCTCTAGCTCATCAAGAGAATTGTAGCATAGAACTTGGAGAAGGTAAGTCCAATCATGATGGTCCAATAGTTATTCAGATCTGTGTTGGCCCTCAAATCTGGTGGATGATGTGTTGGGACTATGCTTGGGGCAAACCAGAGCAAATGACATGGTTAAACAAATCAATAATGTGGGAATTGAGGGAGTGAAAATTCCATTCTTGAAGAATTTGACTTGGGAGCCTTCCTCATCCATTGACCTACTCATGCTCATGACTTTGGTTACTCTCTTAACATAATTGTAGGAGAATATATGACATGAGGGGGGGGAGGTGATACAAGTAGGGCCCTATGTCAAGACATCATAGAGGGAGACTATGTGAGAGAACATGGCTTAAGGGTCTAGGTCGGGGAGGAGGGGATTATGTTTAGGGAAAAGGGTGCAATTGTGGCTGTACGAAATTGATCCCGACTATACGGCTCTGTAATTGGCTGATTAATTAATTGTACGGAAAATCTGGTACGACACTTCAATTTTTTTATTTATAATTTTTTTGATGGCTAGTTTTCTTCAAATTTTACAGTGGAACAACTTGGAAATTATGATTTCTTAATTGAATTTGATTTTTAAATGGCCAAAGGCCGTGGTCAATGACCAGAAGGTCAGAGAAACTCTGAAAAACTGTGTTTGTGGCCAAAAGCCAACAGATACTTTGTCAAGGGCAACGAAATTCAACCAATGGTCTGATGGCCAAGGTCTAAGATCAGACTAAGTCTGATAAAGACACTGGCCAAAGGCCGGGATCAAAAAAACGAAGCTCTTATACCAATGTGGTGAACCAACTCAGTTCATTTACGTAAATATCCAATGTAAATAGGACAAAAGGTTAAAATCCATATAGGACAGTAATAATAATTAATTGAATAAGATATGATGAGATGATTGATTACAATGACAATGAGGGCCATATATATCCACACAGGGGTGCCCTTTCATTAATAGACATGCCTTTTCATTATGATGTATTAATTATTATTATTTAATGAATATTTATTTATATCTATATATATTTTATATATATTTATGTTTGTTACATTTTCCTGGGATATGTATTATGCCTTGCTCACTCTGTAATAGAGTGTGAATATTTCCTCCCATAATATGCTTCTAAAGAATAAGCTTTCTTCCACCCACATGAATGAAACAAACATGGTGGCTAGCTACTTGATGAATATCAATCAGTTGACAGATCAACTTGTTGCTATCAGGATGAAGATTGAGATTGAGAAGTTGGTGTCCCTAGTACTAAATGGGTTATCTTCATCTTGGGAACCCTTTGTTCAAGGTGTTCGTGCTCATGAAAAGCTTCCCAACTTTGAGAAGCTTTCGAATGATTTCATCCAAGAGGAACAAGGCTAGAGATAGTTTCATCAAGGGTGGAGGAGATCCCGAACCTAACCCTCATTGGGAAGGTGGGGAGAGGAGGTAAGAAAGGGGGACCCAGGGGGGGTCAAGGGCACAAGTATTTCAAGTGATGGGATATTATGCATCTCAATGTCTTGAAAGGGAAAAATCCAAGTAGCAACAAAAGGAGCTTACAGGGATTGAGAAGCTTCAGTCAAAGCGAATGAGTTAGCATCCAAACTTGAGACAACTTTCTCCACGGTGTTGTGTCTTTCCACTAACATTGTCTCTATCGTAGGGAAGTATGTGGACAATGGAGCACTCAAACACATGAACTCCCACAAGAAAGCTTTCTACAAGCTTCAAGAGCAGTATGGCATATAAGTGGAGTTGAGAATTATGCTATTTGTCTAGTTACCAAAGTGAGCTCTGTCTCTTTCCACATGCCTTCAGGTAATGTTCTAGAGTTGTATGATATTTAGTATGTTTGTAGTTTAATGAAGAATCTTCTTTCAATTTACTGCATGACAAATTTGCAATATGTAGCTGAGTTTGATGATCAGTAAGTGATCATGAGCGTTACCTCCCAAATCGTACTTCATGATTAAAACCTTAATCCACAAGACATGACCCAAGAGGCAACTACTCGGACAGTCACCACTATCACCTAAGTAATCTATCCTCTTCACTTTAAGTTGGCTCTCCTCTAGCTCAAGGGGGGTATCCCTAGTAGGATTACAAAAGCTAAGCAAAGAGGCACAAAGTGAAGTGAGAGTAGCTTTAGTAAAACAATGTTTTTGGTATTTTTAGGATACAAAAGAGGTGATGGAAGGAAGTAGAGATCAGTGCCAAATCCAACAAGGGCAGCGGAGTCAAGGTGAATCAAAGGAGGCTTATGGGGTCAAGAAGAAAACCACTCTTCAAAATTAGTCTATTTTATCTAGGGATTAGATTGAGGAGACTAGAGCCAATGGACAAAATATTCTCCTAACTAATCAAGATAAGCAATGAAAACCAAGGCCCTACAAGAAGGGGTCCTCAAGGGAGCACCTTCACTAACAAGATCAACTATAACTTGATAAATGTACTCAATACCCTTGCTAGGGTTCCTAGATGGATAGACAAAGAAAGGAATCGAATAGTTACCAAACTAACAAAGGAAGGAGAGGATTTACCCCAAAACGTCTTCCTTTCAAGTGGTAGACGTTACCCTTCAATGGATCGATCTTGTTAGCTTGTAGAAGACTTGAGCATTCACAATCAATCTTTATGCACCAAATAGAAACCAGGATAGAAGAGCTTCAAGAATTGACACCAAATCTCACAAAGAAAGAGCCCTTATACATCACATATGCTCCAAGAAATATATGACAATTAAGCTCCAAGGAGTGGAAGCTCCAAAAATCCATCCATGAGTACAAATGAGGAAGGGATACTCTTTATATAGAGTCTAGCTCAATTTCCTTTACAATTAAATAATAATATCTCATTTGAAGACCCGGGATCTAGCGTAGGGAGAAGTAAAGAAATATTTCCTCCAACTAATTTATCAACAATACATAAAATAATAAAGAGATCAAGCCACATGTACAAGTCTCCAACAAAAATAGGCCCAAGAAATTGGGACGTCTCCATCAAAGAGGGAAGAAGATGAGGCAAAGGTGCAACGTCTAGCCTCCAAAGGCCTCCAAGTGGATAGATCCACAACCAAATCCCCAAAGTTGGCAATGAAAGACTCCTAGATCTCCTCCAAGGTGGATGTGTAGCTCTCCAAGGTGAAACGTCCCAACAAACAATGAGTAGAAGCTCCCAAGAGTGGAAGAGCTCCAATGAAATATGGGCCATGTGGCCTCAAGAGCTGCAACACTCTTCACCATGGGCATATATTAATAATGAACTCCCCAAATAACCAAAACACTCAAGCAAAAGATGTGGGGCGTTCTTCAAACGAGTGGTCAAAATGCGACAAATATTTTCCTGCGATAGATTTTAAAAGCACCATAATTGTGTCAATTTTTGTTTGGATTTATATTATGACCACATTTTGGAAATCCCAGAACCATTCTACATCTAATGTCATTGATCTAGCAGAAATATGGGCACTCTATCAAAAGATAATTGCTCATGAATCTAGGTCGACCTCAAAATATGCAATGCAGCCTATGATCTAAGGTTTGGAACCTCCTAAATCTTCTCCAATGTAGGACATCCTCAACTATGAGTGCAAGCAACCTTCTTCAAGATGGATGTCTCCTCAAAATAGGGCATGAAACCATGAAGAACCTCCTCAAGAGACTTGTGGCATCTCCCAAGGTGAGAAGTCCCATAAAATGTGCAAAGTAACCTCCAAAGTGGACATCATCCTCAAATCAAGCAAGTGGATCCATGGTACAAGGCCTCAATATGTGAAATGTCAATAACACCTAGCGCAGATCCATCTTAAACCCATATCTATCAAGCATCGAGAGGGATCAAATTTCTTACGCTGTAAATTTTTTTTTATCATTCCATTCCATGTCAAGTATTAAGAAATTTGATCCTTCTCGATACTTGATAGATCTGAGTTTAAGATGTTTTTTTTAATTGAACCAACTTTATTTTTATTATTGTTATTTTTTTTAATTGAGCTAACTTTATTTTTTTTTAATGTAACTTTATCTAACCTAATCTAACCTAACACTAACGTGACAACATCTCCCCCATACTGGGTTGTAGAGCACCTCGCTACTCTCGGTGCAATCAACCATCTCCATAAAAAGAAGGGACAAACCCCCTTCAATCCAACAACATGCCTCAAGATGTGTGCAAAATAATCTCCAAGTTGGCATATGTGGACCAATAAAGCATGAGGAGATGTAAAGAGGTAAGAAGAGTAAGTCAAACATGCCATGAACCATGTGCCAAGTCACCAAGAAACCAACCATCTCATCAAGGAGAAGGATGACCTCATTAAAATATGCACGTGCCTCCAAATGTGGGCCTAGGAAGGGGAGCACTCAAGGTAATACCATGCTCCATGCTACAAGCAATCCATCCACATGTGAATATCATCCATAAGAGCTAGGGCATTGGAGAAAAGGAGCCCTAACCATGCCCATGTTTTCCATTCATCCAAGCAACAAACCATGTGTAAGCAAGTGAGTGTATGCAAAGCGCAACGCGCTCTATGCCATGGTGAAGCCAACCAAATGATCAAGCCAATGCAATGTCCACTTAGCCCCAAAGTGGTAGGGTGTTCCACCAACAGACCCATATATCCTCATATCCAAGATTCCAATCATCTAGCAAGGAGTGGAGACTAGAACATCACACTATCAAGTGTAAAGCTACCTCTCTATGATAAACAAGTATACAAAGAAAAACACCATCAAATCCTCTAGCACATCATCATCCATGTCGTCAACAATCCAAGGAACCAAGTGAACACCCTAACCATCCAAAGCTCTTTGTGATGAAAATCACAAGGGTAGTGAAAAAAATTCACTAGTATAGGCCTCACGCAAAATGAGGGGTAACGATAACAAAATGTCGCCTTGATCTTGGTCGAGTTTTCACCAAAGGAGTGTGTGAGGGTGGTCTTTACATACTGCAAGCAGATTAAATGAAGCATAGTGCTTTAGTGCATGGCAGTGACAATCTATGCAAGTTCTGATACATGGGATTAGGTCACTTGCACTATGACACACTGTTACTTTTGAAGGACATGGTGCAAGGGTTGTTGAACTTCAACATCAAGAAGACAGGGGAGTGAAGGGGTTGTGCACTCAGCAAGCATGTCTAGAGTGTTTTCCAGGGCAATGAGCATATCAAGAGATTCTTGAACTGATTCATTCGAATGTGTGTGGATCGATGCCTATGTTGGGCAAAGGCATACAACAGTGCTATCTATATTCTAAGCATATGTCCTCACAGCATATTGAAGGACAAGGCTCCAGAGGAAGCCTTTACTTGAGAGAAGCCTCGAGTATCACAGTTTCGTGTATTTGATTGTCCTATTTATATTCATGTGCCTAACAAAAAGAGAACTAAGTATGAACCCTCGAGCATCAAGGGTATATTTGTTGATTACAATGAGACCTCCAAGGCTTACTCGATCTATATTCTGGCACAACAGAAGACAGTTGTAACTCAAGATATTGAGTTTGTTGAGGAGGGATGGTCCTCTAAGTCTCACAAGTCTCCAACAGAGCTTGAAGAAGGAGAAAAGCTTGTTGTCCCACAAGCGGATCAAAATGAAGATGAGACATCATATTCAGATCAGCAAGGCTCCAGTGAAATAACAGATGATTCAATACCATCCAATTCAATCAGGAAGCCGAAATGGCTTACCTAGACATTGCAAGAGGCATAGGAACAAGTGGGAGCATATAAAGCTACATTTAAGGTGAGTAATCCTCCTAGGAAGTTTTCTACTCGTGCTGCAATAATGACTTCTATTCGTACAACAGAACCTTCTAGCTGTAAGGATACAATTGAAAAGCAGGTATGGTAGGATACTATGACAGAGGAGTCTGATCTCTGGGAGACAGTTCTAGAATGCACTATGTAGTCAGCGATTGACTCTAAGCATGTAGCTAATATCAGCATTAAATATTCTAAGTCCATATTTGGTGGCCAAGTATTCTCTTAGAAAGAGAAGTTAACCTTGTTGAGACTTGTGCTTCATTGCCATAGTTTTGGAGGTACATGAGCGAGATACCCATGATTGTAGATTGTGGTCCATGAGGTTGACATGACAGACTTTTGTATGCTACATTATTTCTTTGTACTGAAGAGATTTTAGAGTACAGAAGGGAGCAATAGTCCTAGTTACTTCTGTATGCTACATTATTTCCTTGTACTGAAGAGATTTTAGAGTACAGAAGGGAGCATTTTTCCTAGTTTACATTCCTTCGGATTCACAGATGGTCAGCGTTCTTTTGAAGACCCTAGCAAAGAGAAAATTTAATATGTTGAGGGAGAGACTTAGTTTGGCAAACACTTTCTTCACAAAGAGGCAAATTTAGTTTTGTTATCATTGTTATCCTTCACAGCAGCATGCATGCTCAGCAGAGTCATACAGCATCAAATTTTGTGCAACATATGGTCTATAGATGAGGGCGCGGCAGTAGAGAAGACTAGGAGGTGCAGCACTATTTTTGTAGGCTTCCAGCAGTGAGAGTGCATACATGCATGCACCAACCATAAATAGAAAGTGTTGTTTTTATCTTCAGCTAAGTGTTGTTCTCAAATTAGTTTTCCAGATTCAGAAAAGAGATGTTTTTTTTTCAGTTTAGAAACAGCTCCAGATTTAGATAGGTACATGCTTTTCCAGATTTAGAAAGAGGATAGGCACACTGCTTTTATGGTTGTCCAGGGTCCTATTCCTGGAAGGTGTTTTTTGCTTGGAGTCTTAGGCTCATGCATGAGACAGCCTTATTCATGCAGGATGGGTGCAGTATTCTAGGCACCTATGTTTAGGGTTTTTCTTTTTCTAGGAACGCATACTTGTGGAGTCTATATTCAATGTGAACCCTTGTCCTCTCTGTCTTCTATAAAAGACGGACAGGGTGACTTCTTTAGACACATCAGAGTTGTAGTTTTGTAGCTTTTGCAATGTAATTTTAAATTTTCAGTTAATCGACAGAGATGTGATTGGTTGCTGCAAATTAAGCCTGCTGTTTGTTTTCAGATTTATGGCATCCTTTATCCACTGCTTTGATAGATTAAATCAGTTTCGGATTCCTAGATTAGGATTTAGTATTGAGGAGTGCAGATCTGCTTACATTGTATTGAAAATTTAACAATGATGTATATATTGAAATATTTTTTGCTCTTTTCCTAAGAGGGGTGTAAAACCCAAGGATGTAAATAATGTAAGCTAAATCTGACATCTGCACTTGATTTCCTTAGGACTCAGAAGAGAAGGGGGCATGTGATATGAAAAGTGGTGAACACATAACTCCCTTGCTCTGTGTAGAAAGAGAGTGCAATGTGAGAGAAAATACCTTCTGAAGAAAAGTGCCGCCTCAAAATGGAATAGGGCAGGTGCATTACATTTCCTATCCACCTTCATCAACTTCCCTTATCCTATATAAACCCCATTTTGAGATTTGGAAAGCATTACCACACATTATGCTTTAACATGCAAGGGAAACACTGTGAGAAACCTGCATACTAATGGTTGCTACCTTTGCATATACCTTGTGTACATGATTCCATCTTGTACTGTGACATTCTCAGGCAATTTGTTGCTTGTATGGGCTGACTTCTGCACCTGGGAGGGACAGGCAGTGATAGTCAAACATGAGAAGCTTGTTGTTGAAATATTAATGGCATTCTCCAAAATCTAAGCATGTAGGATAGCAAAGAATAGCAGTGTAGTTGGAACTGGCCAATTCAAACCGAATTGGCTGGTTCTGAACCGGTTTTGGGCCAACAAACCAGCATGAATCGACCGTTTCTGCCCAAAATTGGTCAACTGGGAATCTAAACTGGCCAGTCCTGATAGGCTGACTGGGCCGCCTACCTGTAGTCCAATCAGGCGTTAAAAACCCAAAAAAATAAAAGGAAACTTAACCCCCTTCATTGTCCAGTGGAACACCTTCAACCTAGTCATGTTGTCCAGTCAACCTTTTGGGAATTGTATTTAACTTTTACCTTTATTTATATTTTACTTTCATTAGTTTAAATTTTAACATTAAAAGTTAAAGTGAAACCCTATTTCAAGATGTTTGGAGATGGAATCACTCATTGGGCCTCACACAGAGAAGATAAAAATTGGGGAGTTTTTCAACTTTCAGCACAATTAAAAGTTAACAGCTTTTTCATCATTTCAGCATATATGCAAAATAGGACCCTGTTCTACACCCTTTAAGCTAGGAATTGTGGGATTCTAAGATTGAAACCTATAGGCTGCCCAATGGTGCCAACTAATTTAAAACATCAAATGGCAAAAGCTATTGAAGCCATTCAGCAAGAGAAAGCAAACTTCAGATCCTGGAATCAACCAAGTCAATCTAACAAGACAAACTTCAGATAAACTATATACATATTTGATTATAGTATGATGATTTTTGGATTCTATGGGCCATTTAGAGACTCTATATTTAGGTATTCTCTCGTAATTTATATCTCAATGTATCTTGGAACTTATATCTCGATGTAATATTGCTATGTGCACCCTTACATGCAATACAAATCACTAATCAGCAAACTTTACATATTTGGTGTCTAAAGGTTTCAATTTACATTGATGTACATGAATATCTATATTTTTTGAATTAAAATTTGAAATTTTATGCATTATTTATTTCAATGAGTTGATTACTAGTGCTCCTAAAATGCACTAGATAAATTTTCGCAAAACAACTTGCCAAACTTTAAGGGAGCCAAAATGGCCTTCATATCGATGCTACATTTATTGTCTTGGTGAATTTATTGCCAAGGGTCCAGAATATAATTTATCGGCAATGTTGGGGAAAATATCGGAAAACTTTAAAAAAATACAAAAATAATCATTTTTTTTCAATTTTTTAAACATCTAAAGCAACAAACACATTGATACATAAATATGAAAATAAAACTGATATATAAGATGTCAAGCGGTACATCACACATCGATACTGAAATATGATATATGTCCTGAGTCCTGACAGGATGATACAAAATCACATCAAAACAAAAATAAATGTATCTCATGAGATGAATCATGGCAATGGAAACAACGGATTTCCCCTTGTCTGCTAGATGGAAAATGGTCACAACATCCTCAAAGTTCAATCACCTAACTCAATTTTGTGAAATGAAGGTTAAAAGACCAAGAATCCAGTTATAAGGAAAGATTGATGCAGACAGGGCGATAATTTCCATTGACTCATGATAATCACTGAAATTTTAGCGATATTTTAAAATTGTCATGATAATTATCACCAATATTATCGGTTTGGGGAATGACTCGCGAAATATCACAATACAGGCAATATATCACTGATAAATGTAACACTGCTTCTTACTTCCCCAAGAAAGTAATATCTTGCTATGCAAAAGTCTTTCCAGGAGAATTAGAGGACTGTCTCAAAGATAAGCATCTATAATATTCAAGTGTCTGTAAAGAGGCATGGTTAATGAGAAATGTTACCAGTAGTTTATTTCTTACACTGTATCATTTTGAACTGTAAGTTGCACAATTTTGTAGGTGCTTCCAAAACATCACTGAAATAATCATGAGACAAGTGAAGAGACTACCTGCCGACAAGAATTTTTCCTACTCCATTGCCTGCTGCTATTTTTATGATAATCTGCACTTTAAGCACAACCAAAATTCAGCAAGTTATACAATTTCCTATAATGCTCCATTGCTTGTCCAACGGCCTGAGGAACATGGATTCAAGAACCAGACCTGAGCAGCTTCCTTGTTGAAATAGCGTCCATCTCCACCTAGGACTAACAACCCGCCTTTGTAGTCTTCAGGTGGTAAAGAGTTAAATAGAGCCTGCCCATTCAAAAGGAAATCTCTTCATTATTTATGTAATAGTCCTTTTCTCATACTTTTAGTTGAAATTATGTTATGCTTGGTATATATTGATTAAGTGCTTTACTGAGTAGGAAGAGATGCCACCTTCTGGAAGTAAGCTTAACAAATAGGCACTAGGCTTTATATTAGAGCACTGGAAACATTAAAAAGGATGACTTTATTTAAATATTAATTTGTTAATCCAGATGACGCACACAAATGCATAAAATTAATTAATATCCATTTCATTTTTTGCCAAACATTAGACTTGTATATTTTAAGCACTTGGAATTGTAAATATGAAATTCAATGCTGGCAAAGAAGTAAGGGACCTGAATCCAGTTTGCTAAATAGTTTGATTGCATAAAAACTTTAACCTGCATCACCAGATGTTGAAATAAAGTTTAAACAACTTAAATGAGGCCACAAAAAATTAAGTTAAAGTTACAATATTTGCTTGGAACCAGCCAATTACTTTCTTCCGCAGCCCACTTGTTCCAGTCTTTTGACCTTCTACCGGCTTAGTCGGTATTGCTGTCACCTGTGAACCAGTTAAGAAAAGAAACTTGGATCAAAACAAGCACAACATATACATATTCAAGCAAACAATAAATAGTCCACTAATCTGGGCTAAAAGAGATGAACGTTACGGTTTACCTATAGGCTTAAAACCCAAACTATGAGCAGATGTACCTTATCTTCCATGGAATGTGACCTCAATCAGCTACTGGATACATTCCTCTTTGGTAGTTTTTTTGGGAAATGTTGCTTATATTAACTTACAGCTATCCTTAGTAGTAAAGCGGTTGTGCTATGAGGGGCCATTTCTATGATGTTAAAATGACCCATTGGTAGTTTTTAATTTACTCTTTGCACTATTTCATTCGCTGTTAGAGAGCTTTCTTAAGTTCAGTTTCTTAAAAGAGGAGAATTAATGTGGAACTAATCCCTAACATAGGGACATGCTACTTTAGTAAGATAGATTGCAACATCACAAGGCCCACCAGGCATAACACTAAAACTGTCAATAACATTAGTACTGGAGTGAGGGAGGATGCTATCATATCGACTCGGAGACTTGCATGTTGCACCATAAAGAAAGCGGCCAAATTGTAAAAACTTTCTGTGCAGGTGATACTTCAAAAACCGTATCTCTCTCACAATTGTTATGCATGAAAGTACTTTGTGAGAATAAAAGTTACAAACTGGGACAAGGACCCTCCTCCCAACGTGGGAACTATCCCGGCAGCTGCTTGACAGGACACTCTGCACCAGCCAGTTGGCCTGATGATTTTGGCTGTTGGTCACTTGTTTAGCCTGTGTTGCCTTTATGGTGAACATTTCTTTTTTGGCCTTGCATGGCAGCCATTTGGTGTTGGTGATAGGAATCGTAGATATCAGCATTATGTTTGTGGCCACTGGCTATGGACAGACTTTTTTTTTATAAAATGAATATAAGCTTTATTTTATATTTAATAAAATGAGAAACATTTTATTCAAAAGAAAAAAAATACAAACTGGTGCATGAGTGTTTATCTCACATAGTTACTACAAATTAATTCAATTCAAACTAGGAACATCGATGTAAGATAATTTTTTGTTGCCTAATATTTACCATTTGGCTTTTTCTGACTTTTTTATGAGATTATTTCTTTGGAAAAGGCACTGACACTTTGTATAAATCATATACAAGATTTACAGATTTGGAGATTTCAATAAATTTTCACCTTTTTTCCACAGTTCATATTTTGAGAATAACGAACTTCGAAGATTCCAACTGGGCTCTTGTAGGAATGGAATCCCCCTTCATGGAATAGTTTATATAGTTTATGGAATATTTTGAGCCCAGTTGGAATCTTCCTAGGTTAAACATACTAGTCTACGCTGACAAGTTTACTAAGGATGTGCTATCCACTGTTGAAAACTCTAATCTCAGTTCGTTATCTTACCCTAACGGTCATACCGTTAGAGGACAGTTGTGCTATGTGTACTATATATACATTATTGATGTACATATTAATTGAATTGGCTTCGTGCCTTTTCTGCCCGTCTTCTTTGCCTTCTTGATCTTATTAGTTATTTACTTTCTTGACTATATTCCTAACAGTGGTATCAGAGTACTATAGTTCTTAGTGCCTGGTAGCACCATAGTAGTTTTTTCATGGTAAATGAAGGAAAAGGAAGCCAAGGAGGAGGTTCCGTTGTCTGCAAGTGAGAGCCGCCTCAAACCCTAGCCGTTGTTAAAGTGAACGAGGCAATAAAAAGATCGTGCGAGCCTGTGAAGGAGTTTGAAGGCAACTACGTAGAGGAGAAGGTTAATTTCTCCTATGTGGAAGTTTTGCGCATGTCTGTTGGGTGATTAACTCGCAACCTTGGTGAAAGGGAACCAGACAAAGTTTGAGTACGAGGATAGTTTGATTGTTTTGCGTGTTGTAGAAATTTGTGATTCGGATATAAGTAAGAGGTTGTGGCGACTGTGAGGATTTCCACCCGACGAAAGTTCATTAAGAGAAGGAGATGAATTGTCAAAGGTTCGTTTATTTACATATAACTGGATGCTGAGAGAACTGTTTTTCCGAGACTGGAGAGAATACTTGTTGTGAGAAATTGCCGTGAGAGAGTCATGCCATCAGAAGGGGCCGCATCCAGAAGAACATCGATGTCGCCAACCTATGATTGGAGTCATTTGCCAATATAATCGAGAATAAATATTCGGGAATAAAAGGAACCCGTGAGTGTTTGTAGTGTGGTGGAGCTAACCCGAAGAGCATCGGGGCGTGACTTATCAGAATCGTAACAAAATTGAATAGACTTGACAGGCCAGCCATCTTGGTCGTTTGAATGCCAAGACATTGCTTGGGTGGCCCGTCCTACTCCCACAAAAGACGGAAAGGAACCAGCGATTAGTAAGAGGCTTTACAATATGATCGATATTTTACATGAAGGTAATCTGCATTGATGCTCTGTGTATTTGAAATTTTGAAATTCTGATCCAACAAAGTTTGGTGTCAAATGTTGTTCCATTTTTCATATATGCAATGACAACAGTAAATGTTAGAAGCTGTCAATTAGTTGGCAAGAGAGAAAATGTTCTCATTCAAATTCTGAGGCGGACTTAATCTTCCTGTCCTTGAAGCATATTGACCATCATTTCCATTTTTCCTCTCATTGCCTTACCGAATGATTTCAATCTTTTCCCTTTGGAGGGTTAAAAATTTCATAGTTGCAGGGAGCGTCCCCCCCCCCCGCTCTTAGGCTCGGAAACGCGCTCCAAGCAGGAGCGTCCAGGGAGTGCGCTCCGGGCAGTTTTGGGACGCTCCCGGAGCCTCGAAGCGCGTTCCCTGGGACGCTCCCAGAGCCTCGGAGCGTGCTCCCAAGGCACTCCCTAATGGTAATATGTTAAATTCTTAAAGTAAAAGTGACATTTAAAGTTAAATTTTTAACATTACCATTAATTGTTTCAAGATGTTTGAGAGTGGTTCCAACCTCTTTGGGTTTCATATGGAGAAAGTAGAATTTTAGGTCCCATTCACAATTCAGCAAACTTAACGGTTTTCAAGATTTCAAGATTGGCAAAATTACAACGTTTCCACTGGATTCTATCAAGTATGAGGGTATGGAACTGGCATTTAATCAAGACCACCAAGCCCTCTATGTACCCCAATGTTGGTGGTGTTGATTGTTAAACTCCTTTGT
>ML814989.1:33858-50779 GCA_009831015.1 Picea engelmannii | reverse complement strand
CCAAATCCAACAAGGGCAGCGGAGTCAAGGTGAATCAAAGGAGGCTTATGGGGTCAAGAAGAAAACCACTCTTCAAAATTAGTCTATTTTATCTAGGGATTAGATTGAGGAGACTAGAGCCAATGGACAAAATATTCTCCTAACTAATCAAGATAAGCAATGAAAACCAAGGCCCTACAAGAAGGGGTCCTCAAGGGAGCACCTTCACTAACAAGATCAACTATAACTTGATAAATGTACTCAATACCCTTGCTAGGGTTCCTAGATGGATAGACAAAGAAAGGAATCGAATAGTTACCAAACTAACAAAGGAAGGAGAGGATTTACCCCAAAACGTCTTCCTTTCAAGTGGTAGACGTTACCCTTCAATGGATCGATCTTGTTAGCTTGTAGAAGACTTGAGCATTCACAATCAATCTTTATGCACCAAATAGAAACCAGGATAG
Organism: Picea engelmannii; assembly: GCA_009831015.1. Lineage (NCBI taxonomy): Eukaryota > Viridiplantae > Streptophyta > Pinopsida > Pinales > Pinaceae > Picea > Picea engelmannii. The sequence continues at coordinate 50,333 of ML814989.1, read as the reverse complement.
AAGAGCTTCAAGAATTGACACCAAATCTCACAAAGAAAGAGCCCTTATACATCACATATGCTCCAAGAAATATATGACAATTAAGCTCCAAGGAGTGGAAGCTCCAAAAATCCATCCATGAGTACAAATGAGGAAGGGATACTCTTTATATAGAGTCTAGCTCAATTTCCTTTACAATTAAATAATAATATCTCATTTGAAGACCCGGGATCTAGCGTAGGGAGAAGTAAAGAAATATTTCCTCCAACTAATTTATCAACAATACATAAAATAATAAAGAGATCAAGCCACATGTACAAGTCTCCAACAAAAATAGGCCCAAGAAATTGGGACGTCTCCATCAAAGAGGGAAGAAGATGAGGCAAAGGTGCAACGTCTAGCCTCCAAAGGCCTCCAAGTGGATAGATCCACAACCAAATCCCCAAAGTTGGCAATGAAAGACTCCTAGATCTCCTCCAAGGTGGATGTGTAGCTCTCCAAGGTGAAACGTCCCAACAAACAATGAGTAGAAGCTCCCAAGAGTGGAAGAGCTCCAATGAAATATGGGCCATGTGGCCTCAAGAGCTGCAACACTCTTCACCATGGGCATATATTAATAATGAACTCCCCAAATAACCAAAACACTCAAGCAAAAGATGTGGGGCGTTCTTCAAACGAGTGGTCAAAATGCGACAAATATTTTCCTGCGATAGATTTTAAAAGCACCATAATTGTGTCAATTTTTGTTTGGATTTATATTATGACCACATTTTGGAAATCCCAGAACCATTCTACATCTAATGTCATTGATCTAGCAGAAATATGGGCACTCTATCAAAAGATAATTGCTCATGAATCTAGGTCGACCTCAAAATATGCAATGCAGCCTATGATCTAAGGTTTGGAACCTCCTAAATCTTCTCCAATGTAGGACATCCTCAACTATGAGTGCAAGCAACCTTCTTCAAGATGGATGTCTCCTCAAAATAGGGCATGAAACCATGAAGAACCTCCTCAAGAGACTTGTGGCATCTCCCAAGGTGAGAAGTCCCATAAAATGTGCAAAGTAACCTCCAAAGTGGACATCATCCTCAAATCAAGCAAGTGGATCCATGGTACAAGGCCTCAATATGTGAAATGTCAATAACACCTAGCGCAGATCCATCTTAAACCCATATCTATCAAGCATCGAGAGGGATCAAATTTCTTACGCTGTAAATTTTTTTTTATCATTCCATTCCATGTCAAGTATTAAGAAATTTGATCCTTCTCGATACTTGATAGATCTGAGTTTAAGATGTTTTTTTTAATTGAACCAACTTTATTTTTATTATTGTTATTTTTTTTAATTGAGCTAACTTTATTTTTTTTTAATGTAACTTTATCTAACCTAATCTAACCTAACACTAACGTGACAACATCTCCCCCATACTGGGTTGTAGAGCACCTCGCTACTCTCGGTGCAATCAACCATCTCCATAAAAAGAAGGGACAAACCCCCTTCAATCCAACAACATGCCTCAAGATGTGTGCAAAATAATCTCCAAGTTGGCATATGTGGACCAATAAAGCATGAGGAGATGTAAAGAGGTAAGAAGAGTAAGTCAAACATGCCATGAACCATGTGCCAAGTCACCAAGAAACCAACCATCTCATCAAGGAGAAGGATGACCTCATTAAAATATGCACGTGCCTCCAAATGTGGGCCTAGGAAGGGGAGCACTCAAGGTAATACCATGCTCCATGCTACAAGCAATCCATCCACATGTGAATATCATCCATAAGAGCTAGGGCATTGGAGAAAAGGAGCCCTAACCATGCCCATGTTTTCCATTCATCCAAGCAACAAACCATGTGTAAGCAAGTGAGTGTATGCAAAGCGCAACGCGCTCTATGCCATGGTGAAGCCAACCAAATGATCAAGCCAATGCAATGTCCACTTAGCCCCAAAGTGGTAGGGTGTTCCACCAACAGACCCATATATCCTCATATCCAAGATTCCAATCATCTAGCAAGGAGTGGAGACTAGAACATCACACTATCAAGTGTAAAGCTACCTCTCTATGATAAACAAGTATACAAAGAAAAACACCATCAAATCCTCTAGCACATCATCATCCATGTCGTCAACAATCCAAGGAACCAAGTGAACACCCTAACCATCCAAAGCTCTTTGTGATGAAAATCACAAGGGTAGTGAAAAAAATTCACTAGTATAGGCCTCACGCAAAATGAGGGGTAACGATAACAAAATGTCGCCTTGATCTTGGTCGAGTTTTCACCAAAGGAGTGTGTGAGGGTGGTCTTTACATACTGCAAGCAGATTAAATGAAGCATAGTGCTTTAGTGCATGGCAGTGACAATCTATGCAAGTTCTGATACATGGGATTAGGTCACTTGCACTATGACACACTGTTACTTTTGAAGGACATGGTGCAAGGGTTGTTGAACTTCAACATCAAGAAGACAGGGGAGTGAAGGGGTTGTGCACTCAGCAAGCATGTCTAGAGTGTTTTCCAGGGCAATGAGCATATCAAGAGATTCTTGAACTGATTCATTCGAATGTGTGTGGATCGATGCCTATGTTGGGCAAAGGCATACAACAGTGCTATCTATATTCTAAGCATATGTCCTCACAGCATATTGAAGGACAAGGCTCCAGAGGAAGCCTTTACTTGAGAGAAGCCTCGAGTATCACAGTTTCGTGTATTTGATTGTCCTATTTATATTCATGTGCCTAACAAAAAGAGAACTAAGTATGAACCCTCGAGCATCAAGGGTATATTTGTTGATTACAATGAGACCTCCAAGGCTTACTCGATCTATATTCTGGCACAACAGAAGACAGTTGTAACTCAAGATATTGAGTTTGTTGAGGAGGGATGGTCCTCTAAGTCTCACAAGTCTCCAACAGAGCTTGAAGAAGGAGAAAAGCTTGTTGTCCCACAAGCGGATCAAAATGAAGATGAGACATCATATTCAGATCAGCAAGGCTCCAGTGAAATAACAGATGATTCAATACCATCCAATTCAATCAGGAAGCCGAAATGGCTTACCTAGACATTGCAAGAGGCATAGGAACAAGTGGGAGCATATAAAGCTACATTTAAGGTGAGTAATCCTCCTAGGAAGTTTTCTACTCGTGCTGCAATAATGACTTCTATTCGTACAACAGAACCTTCTAGCTGTAAGGATACAATTGAAAAGCAGGTATGGTAGGATACTATGACAGAGGAGTCTGATCTCTGGGAGACAGTTCTAGAATGCACTATGTAGTCAGCGATTGACTCTAAGCATGTAGCTAATATCAGCATTAAATATTCTAAGTCCATATTTGGTGGCCAAGTATTCTCTTAGAAAGAGAAGTTAACCTTGTTGAGACTTGTGCTTCATTGCCATAGTTTTGGAGGTACATGAGCGAGATACCCATGATTGTAGATTGTGGTCCATGAGGTTGACATGACAGACTTTTGTATGCTACATTATTTCTTTGTACTGAAGAGATTTTAGAGTACAGAAGGGAGCAATAGTCCTAGTTACTTCTGTATGCTACATTATTTCCTTGTACTGAAGAGATTTTAGAGTACAGAAGGGAGCATTTTTCCTAGTTTACATTCCTTCGGATTCACAGATGGTCAGCGTTCTTTTGAAGACCCTAGCAAAGAGAAAATTTAATATGTTGAGGGAGAGACTTAGTTTGGCAAACACTTTCTTCACAAAGAGGCAAATTTAGTTTTGTTATCATTGTTATCCTTCACAGCAGCATGCATGCTCAGCAGAGTCATACAGCATCAAATTTTGTGCAACATATGGTCTATAGATGAGGGCGCGGCAGTAGAGAAGACTAGGAGGTGCAGCACTATTTTTGTAGGCTTCCAGCAGTGAGAGTGCATACATGCATGCACCAACCATAAATAGAAAGTGTTGTTTTTATCTTCAGCTAAGTGTTGTTCTCAAATTAGTTTTCCAGATTCAGAAAAGAGATGTTTTTTTTTCAGTTTAGAAACAGCTCCAGATTTAGATAGGTACATGCTTTTCCAGATTTAGAAAGAGGATAGGCACACTGCTTTTATGGTTGTCCAGGGTCCTATTCCTGGAAGGTGTTTTTTGCTTGGAGTCTTAGGCTCATGCATGAGACAGCCTTATTCATGCAGGATGGGTGCAGTATTCTAGGCACCTATGTTTAGGGTTTTTCTTTTTCTAGGAACGCATACTTGTGGAGTCTATATTCAATGTGAACCCTTGTCCTCTCTGTCTTCTATAAAAGACGGACAGGGTGACTTCTTTAGACACATCAGAGTTGTAGTTTTGTAGCTTTTGCAATGTAATTTTAAATTTTCAGTTAATCGACAGAGATGTGATTGGTTGCTGCAAATTAAGCCTGCTGTTTGTTTTCAGATTTATGGCATCCTTTATCCACTGCTTTGATAGATTAAATCAGTTTCGGATTCCTAGATTAGGATTTAGTATTGAGGAGTGCAGATCTGCTTACATTGTATTGAAAATTTAACAATGATGTATATATTGAAATATTTTTTGCTCTTTTCCTAAGAGGGGTGTAAAACCCAAGGATGTAAATAATGTAAGCTAAATCTGACATCTGCACTTGATTTCCTTAGGACTCAGAAGAGAAGGGGGCATGTGATATGAAAAGTGGTGAACACATAACTCCCTTGCTCTGTGTAGAAAGAGAGTGCAATGTGAGAGAAAATACCTTCTGAAGAAAAGTGCCGCCTCAAAATGGAATAGGGCAGGTGCATTACATTTCCTATCCACCTTCATCAACTTCCCTTATCCTATATAAACCCCATTTTGAGATTTGGAAAGCATTACCACACATTATGCTTTAACATGCAAGGGAAACACTGTGAGAAACCTGCATACTAATGGTTGCTACCTTTGCATATACCTTGTGTACATGATTCCATCTTGTACTGTGACATTCTCAGGCAATTTGTTGCTTGTATGGGCTGACTTCTGCACCTGGGAGGGACAGGCAGTGATAGTCAAACATGAGAAGCTTGTTGTTGAAATATTAATGGCATTCTCCAAAATCTAAGCATGTAGGATAGCAAAGAATAGCAGTGTAGTTGGAACTGGCCAATTCAAACCGAATTGGCTGGTTCTGAACCGGTTTTGGGCCAACAAACCAGCATGAATCGACCGTTTCTGCCCAAAATTGGTCAACTGGGAATCTAAACTGGCCAGTCCTGATAGGCTGACTGGGCCGCCTACCTGTAGTCCAATCAGGCGTTAAAAACCCAAAAAAATAAAAGGAAACTTAACCCCCTTCATTGTCCAGTGGAACACCTTCAACCTAGTCATGTTGTCCAGTCAACCTTTTGGGAATTGTATTTAACTTTTACCTTTATTTATATTTTACTTTCATTAGTTTAAATTTTAACATTAAAAGTTAAAGTGAAACCCTATTTCAAGATGTTTGGAGATGGAATCACTCATTGGGCCTCACACAGAGAAGATAAAAATTGGGGAGTTTTTCAACTTTCAGCACAATTAAAAGTTAACAGCTTTTTCATCATTTCAGCATATATGCAAAATAGGACCCTGTTCTACACCCTTTAAGCTAGGAATTGTGGGATTCTAAGATTGAAACCTATAGGCTGCCCAATGGTGCCAACTAATTTAAAACATCAAATGGCAAAAGCTATTGAAGCCATTCAGCAAGAGAAAGCAAACTTCAGATCCTGGAATCAACCAAGTCAATCTAACAAGACAAACTTCAGATAAACTATATACATATTTGATTATAGTATGATGATTTTTGGATTCTATGGGCCATTTAGAGACTCTATATTTAGGTATTCTCTCGTAATTTATATCTCAATGTATCTTGGAACTTATATCTCGATGTAATATTGCTATGTGCACCCTTACATGCAATACAAATCACTAATCAGCAAACTTTACATATTTGGTGTCTAAAGGTTTCAATTTACATTGATGTACATGAATATCTATATTTTTTGAATTAAAATTTGAAATTTTATGCATTATTTATTTCAATGAGTTGATTACTAGTGCTCCTAAAATGCACTAGATAAATTTTCGCAAAACAACTTGCCAAACTTTAAGGGAGCCAAAATGGCCTTCATATCGATGCTACATTTATTGTCTTGGTGAATTTATTGCCAAGGGTCCAGAATATAATTTATCGGCAATGTTGGGGAAAATATCGGAAAACTTTAAAAAAATACAAAAATAATCATTTTTTTTCAATTTTTTAAACATCTAAAGCAACAAACACATTGATACATAAATATGAAAATAAAACTGATATATAAGATGTCAAGCGGTACATCACACATCGATACTGAAATATGATATATGTCCTGAGTCCTGACAGGATGATACAAAATCACATCAAAACAAAAATAAATGTATCTCATGAGATGAATCATGGCAATGGAAACAACGGATTTCCCCTTGTCTGCTAGATGGAAAATGGTCACAACATCCTCAAAGTTCAATCACCTAACTCAATTTTGTGAAATGAAGGTTAAAAGACCAAGAATCCAGTTATAAGGAAAGATTGATGCAGACAGGGCGATAATTTCCATTGACTCATGATAATCACTGAAATTTTAGCGATATTTTAAAATTGTCATGATAATTATCACCAATATTATCGGTTTGGGGAATGACTCGCGAAATATCACAATACAGGCAATATATCACTGATAAATGTAACACTGCTTCTTACTTCCCCAAGAAAGTAATATCTTGCTATGCAAAAGTCTTTCCAGGAGAATTAGAGGACTGTCTCAAAGATAAGCATCTATAATATTCAAGTGTCTGTAAAGAGGCATGGTTAATGAGAAATGTTACCAGTAGTTTATTTCTTACACTGTATCATTTTGAACTGTAAGTTGCACAATTTTGTAGGTGCTTCCAAAACATCACTGAAATAATCATGAGACAAGTGAAGAGACTACCTGCCGACAAGAATTTTTCCTACTCCATTGCCTGCTGCTATTTTTATGATAATCTGCACTTTAAGCACAACCAAAATTCAGCAAGTTATACAATTTCCTATAATGCTCCATTGCTTGTCCAACGGCCTGAGGAACATGGATTCAAGAACCAGACCTGAGCAGCTTCCTTGTTGAAATAGCGTCCATCTCCACCTAGGACTAACAACCCGCCTTTGTAGTCTTCAGGTGGTAAAGAGTTAAATAGAGCCTGCCCATTCAAAAGGAAATCTCTTCATTATTTATGTAATAGTCCTTTTCTCATACTTTTAGTTGAAATTATGTTATGCTTGGTATATATTGATTAAGTGCTTTACTGAGTAGGAAGAGATGCCACCTTCTGGAAGTAAGCTTAACAAATAGGCACTAGGCTTTATATTAGAGCACTGGAAACATTAAAAAGGATGACTTTATTTAAATATTAATTTGTTAATCCAGATGACGCACACAAATGCATAAAATTAATTAATATCCATTTCATTTTTTGCCAAACATTAGACTTGTATATTTTAAGCACTTGGAATTGTAAATATGAAATTCAATGCTGGCAAAGAAGTAAGGGACCTGAATCCAGTTTGCTAAATAGTTTGATTGCATAAAAACTTTAACCTGCATCACCAGATGTTGAAATAAAGTTTAAACAACTTAAATGAGGCCACAAAAAATTAAGTTAAAGTTACAATATTTGCTTGGAACCAGCCAATTACTTTCTTCCGCAGCCCACTTGTTCCAGTCTTTTGACCTTCTACCGGCTTAGTCGGTATTGCTGTCACCTGTGAACCAGTTAAGAAAAGAAACTTGGATCAAAACAAGCACAACATATACATATTCAAGCAAACAATAAATAGTCCACTAATCTGGGCTAAAAGAGATGAACGTTACGGTTTACCTATAGGCTTAAAACCCAAACTATGAGCAGATGTACCTTATCTTCCATGGAATGTGACCTCAATCAGCTACTGGATACATTCCTCTTTGGTAGTTTTTTTGGGAAATGTTGCTTATATTAACTTACAGCTATCCTTAGTAGTAAAGCGGTTGTGCTATGAGGGGCCATTTCTATGATGTTAAAATGACCCATTGGTAGTTTTTAATTTACTCTTTGCACTATTTCATTCGCTGTTAGAGAGCTTTCTTAAGTTCAGTTTCTTAAAAGAGGAGAATTAATGTGGAACTAATCCCTAACATAGGGACATGCTACTTTAGTAAGATAGATTGCAACATCACAAGGCCCACCAGGCATAACACTAAAACTGTCAATAACATTAGTACTGGAGTGAGGGAGGATGCTATCATATCGACTCGGAGACTTGCATGTTGCACCATAAAGAAAGCGGCCAAATTGTAAAAACTTTCTGTGCAGGTGATACTTCAAAAACCGTATCTCTCTCACAATTGTTATGCATGAAAGTACTTTGTGAGAATAAAAGTTACAAACTGGGACAAGGACCCTCCTCCCAACGTGGGAACTATCCCGGCAGCTGCTTGACAGGACACTCTGCACCAGCCAGTTGGCCTGATGATTTTGGCTGTTGGTCACTTGTTTAGCCTGTGTTGCCTTTATGGTGAACATTTCTTTTTTGGCCTTGCATGGCAGCCATTTGGTGTTGGTGATAGGAATCGTAGATATCAGCATTATGTTTGTGGCCACTGGCTATGGACAGACTTTTTTTTTATAAAATGAATATAAGCTTTATTTTATATTTAATAAAATGAGAAACATTTTATTCAAAAGAAAAAAAATACAAACTGGTGCATGAGTGTTTATCTCACATAGTTACTACAAATTAATTCAATTCAAACTAGGAACATCGATGTAAGATAATTTTTTGTTGCCTAATATTTACCATTTGGCTTTTTCTGACTTTTTTATGAGATTATTTCTTTGGAAAAGGCACTGACACTTTGTATAAATCATATACAAGATTTACAGATTTGGAGATTTCAATAAATTTTCACCTTTTTTCCACAGTTCATATTTTGAGAATAACGAACTTCGAAGATTCCAACTGGGCTCTTGTAGGAATGGAATCCCCCTTCATGGAATAGTTTATATAGTTTATGGAATATTTTGAGCCCAGTTGGAATCTTCCTAGGTTAAACATACTAGTCTACGCTGACAAGTTTACTAAGGATGTGCTATCCACTGTTGAAAACTCTAATCTCAGTTCGTTATCTTACCCTAACGGTCATACCGTTAGAGGACAGTTGTGCTATGTGTACTATATATACATTATTGATGTACATATTAATTGAATTGGCTTCGTGCCTTTTCTGCCCGTCTTCTTTGCCTTCTTGATCTTATTAGTTATTTACTTTCTTGACTATATTCCTAACAGTGGTATCAGAGTACTATAGTTCTTAGTGCCTGGTAGCACCATAGTAGTTTTTTCATGGTAAATGAAGGAAAAGGAAGCCAAGGAGGAGGTTCCGTTGTCTGCAAGTGAGAGCCGCCTCAAACCCTAGCCGTTGTTAAAGTGAACGAGGCAATAAAAAGATCGTGCGAGCCTGTGAAGGAGTTTGAAGGCAACTACGTAGAGGAGAAGGTTAATTTCTCCTATGTGGAAGTTTTGCGCATGTCTGTTGGGTGATTAACTCGCAACCTTGGTGAAAGGGAACCAGACAAAGTTTGAGTACGAGGATAGTTTGATTGTTTTGCGTGTTGTAGAAATTTGTGATTCGGATATAAGTAAGAGGTTGTGGCGACTGTGAGGATTTCCACCCGACGAAAGTTCATTAAGAGAAGGAGATGAATTGTCAAAGGTTCGTTTATTTACATATAACTGGATGCTGAGAGAACTGTTTTTCCGAGACTGGAGAGAATACTTGTTGTGAGAAATTGCCGTGAGAGAGTCATGCCATCAGAAGGGGCCGCATCCAGAAGAACATCGATGTCGCCAACCTATGATTGGAGTCATTTGCCAATATAATCGAGAATAAATATTCGGGAATAAAAGGAACCCGTGAGTGTTTGTAGTGTGGTGGAGCTAACCCGAAGAGCATCGGGGCGTGACTTATCAGAATCGTAACAAAATTGAATAGACTTGACAGGCCAGCCATCTTGGTCGTTTGAATGCCAAGACATTGCTTGGGTGGCCCGTCCTACTCCCACAAAAGACGGAAAGGAACCAGCGATTAGTAAGAGGCTTTACAATATGATCGATATTTTACATGAAGGTAATCTGCATTGATGCTCTGTGTATTTGAAATTTTGAAATTCTGATCCAACAAAGTTTGGTGTCAAATGTTGTTCCATTTTTCATATATGCAATGACAACAGTAAATGTTAGAAGCTGTCAATTAGTTGGCAAGAGAGAAAATGTTCTCATTCAAATTCTGAGGCGGACTTAATCTTCCTGTCCTTGAAGCATATTGACCATCATTTCCATTTTTCCTCTCATTGCCTTACCGAATGATTTCAATCTTTTCCCTTTGGAGGGTTAAAAATTTCATAGTTGCAGGGAGCGTCCCCCCCCCCCGCTCTTAGGCTCGGAAACGCGCTCCAAGCAGGAGCGTCCAGGGAGTGCGCTCCGGGCAGTTTTGGGACGCTCCCGGAGCCTCGAAGCGCGTTCCCTGGGACGCTCCCAGAGCCTCGGAGCGTGCTCCCAAGGCACTCCCTAATGGTAATATGTTAAATTCTTAAAGTAAAAGTGACATTTAAAGTTAAATTTTTAACATTACCATTAATTGTTTCAAGATGTTTGAGAGTGGTTCCAACCTCTTTGGGTTTCATATGGAGAAAGTAGAATTTTAGGTCCCATTCACAATTCAGCAAACTTAACGGTTTTCAAGATTTCAAGATTGGCAAAATTACAACGTTTCCACTGGATTCTATCAAGTATGAGGGTATGGAACTGGCATTTAATCAAGACCACCAAGCCCTCTATGTACCCCAATGTTGGTGGTGTTGATTGTTAAACTCCTTTGTCATGGCCTTAGCAAAAATGTACCCTTCACTCAAACCAGAATCATTGATTAGGCATGTTAAGCTTTTTCTACCATACTTTAAGGCTAGGATTAGGTAGTTTCATCAAAATTGGGTGGTGTCGACTGATGTCCCTAGAGGATCGAGGTATAAGCAAAGGCAAGACAAGAAGCAAAGGATGAAGGATCATACTAATGATGTATATCCCAATATAAGCGATGGTGGAACATTGCTTGTCATTTAAATGTTCTTGCTTGTTTATTTGTAATGCTTTCTTTCAAAGTTTCAATATAATCATTAATATACTATGGACGGCATTTTGAACTTCATAATAATGTAGTATTCATCTACAAGCACAAATATGCATGTTTTCATATATTCTGCAACTAATTTGTCTTTTTGCATGTTTTTGTTGAATATAAATGTAATATATATATATATATATATATAATAGACGCTCCCGGGATGCTCCACTCCCAAGGATTTTCGGAAAATGACGCTCCCGCTCCGTGCAACATAGAATATTTGGAAGGCACATCTAAACCTTTTTCTGGGCCTATTTGGCATATGATAAAAACAAATTATTTTGAACTACACAAAGTATCAGTCAATTTTGGTACAACCTATTTCAACTTTCTTGAAGGGATATGAAACATTCTTCCTTGAAGGTGTATTACATAACAGCCTTAGTTGTTGGCCAGGTTCAATTTCGACGGATGGACTCATTGTAAAGGTTGTAGCATACATTGGAAATTTAAAGTTTCTAGTTTAATCATGGACATCATCTCTGATAATGCAAGGAAAGACTTGTGGTTATTTTTTGTCATTATTGTTAACAAGCCATTTTAACGAATAATTCAATTCCTACATTCTAGACTTGTGTCTGTTCAAAATTTTATGACTTGCAATTTGTGATACTTACTGTTGTTCCTTTTGTAAGTATCAAATATTGTTGAATTGAATTATGATTGTAAGTGGGTGCATTTTTGGTTGAAGCCAATACCCTTCTGTTGAGTTTAAATTTTTCTATTGTCGAGTTGGATTATTGTAAAAGGGTGGAATTGCAAGAAACCCTCACTCCAGCAAGAAGATCTGCAACAAAAGAAAACCCATTCTGAACCTGTTTCTGTTCAGAAATTTCTGCAGTTTGCTCACAACAAAATCAAGGAAGTCAATGAAGTTGATAATGATCAAATGATAGATCAGTGTTTTGATCTTCATCCGTGTATGCATTGTGAAAGCGTACACATTGTTCCAGTAGCTTATACAGGTGTAGGATCTCTTCTTGGCCATACTTGTGAATGATGGTCAAGGGAATTTGAACAACTTCTCCCTGACAGGGGGAATAACATCTAAAGTTTTCAGTCAGGTTCCAAGTTTGTTTTAGAGCCTGTGAACACATGATCAAGTATGCAGCCTAGTTCCTGGTATGCAGCCTTGTTCCTGAACATATTGTTGTTGATATGGTTTGTGGTAATCCTAAAACCATTCATAGTTTTTTAGCCTTGAGCTCTTGATAGTTTGTGGTCAGCTTAAAACCACCAATTAAGTAGAAGACATGAAGTTTTGCTTTCATATTTTTGAGCCTTGATCTCTTGTTAGTTTATGGTCAACTTAAAACCATGCCATTTAGTAGAAGACATCAACTTCTACTAGACATTCGGTTTGTAGTCATCCCAAAACCACCAGATTGGTTTGTGGTCATCCCGAAACCACCAAATTAGTTTGTGGTCATCCTTAAACCACCAATTTAGTAGAAGCCTTCATCTTCTGCTATTTTTTTCAGAGTTCAGAGAGGATCTTAAGCCCTCTGAATATTTGCTTGACACATTACTAGTTGTCAAGAAGTGGTGGTTTTTCAGGCAAGAACGAACTTATGATTAAGTGGGGATGTTGAAAACTCTAATCTCAATTCGTTATCTTACCCTAACAGTCATACAGTTAGAGGACAGTTGTGTTATGTGTACTATATATACATTATTGATGTACATATTAATTGAATTGGCTTCATGCCTTTTCCGCCCATCTTCTTTGCCTTCTTGATCTTATTAGTTATTTACTCTTGACTATATTCTTAACATCCACGAGTGTGCGGAAGTATTCATTTTTCCTCTTTTCCTTGGGGAAAAGAAATATATATATATATATATATATATATATATATATATATATATATATATATATATATACATATTCACCTTTTTTCCATAGTTCATATTTTGAGAATAGCGAAGATTCCAACTGGGCTCTTGTAGGAATGAAATCCCCCTTCATGGAATAGTTTATATAGTTTATGGAATATCTTGAGCCCGGTTGGAATCTCCCTAGGTTAGACATACTAGTCTATGTTGACAGGTTTACTAGGGATGCCATTCACGAGTGTGCGGAAGTATTTGTTGGATTTCCCTGCAAGGTTTTCCTTGGGGAAAAAAACAATAGAAAGCCATTGATATATATATATATATATATATATATATATATATATATATATTATTTTATCAATGGCTTGCTCAATTGGTGAAAGTGAGATTCTAATGCAGCTTCCACCAGGGTTCAAGCCTCACCAATGACATGATGTAAATCCTTCAGGGAGACTTTGGGCCTTGTGCCAAATTCTGTAGCCTTCAGTCAGGCTTTGTGCCTTGTGCCAGATTCTATAGCCTTTGGGGAGAAAATATTGACTATTCGGGCCAAAATAACTGAAATAACATGACCTTGGGACTGGGTTTTCAGCCAAATAACTGGAATAACATGACCTTGTTCCTGGTTTTACATCCATTGAGCGGTTTACCCACACACATATATATCGTTTCTTAAAACTATTGCCCAAGTGAAATTTAGTAAAGCTGAAATTTAACTGAACATGCCAATTTGAAATTGATCCAAAAGAAAGAGTATGACAAGTTAATCAAGGCGCAACAAATCCATCAGAGGAGGGGGATCACCCCATGGTCAATCGTAGAAAGCCTGAGGGAGATCATCCTATGGTCAATTGTAAAAGTTTTTCTGTTGCAACGGAGTCAAATCTCTTACCTCCATAACAACGTGGGTATTGTAAGCCGTTAATGTGGAGTCCGATTCATAGTTCAACACAGATCAATCAATGGTATACTTAAAAAAATACAAAGAATAACTTGTTTGCCAAAACGTAATGGCCTATAGAAATCCAATTTTTACCTGGAAGCCCTCGGAGTCTGCAATAGCGGAGGACGATGATGGTGATGAAGAAGTGGAAGAAGCTTTGACAGTAACAGAATGCCTCCTTGTGGTTATTGAACAGGAGGCAGTGTCTGTCATCAGTAGCCCCCTTGCCCTCCTCCGAGAAGAGACGTAAATGGGCGGTTTGCATTTGAGTTCATGTCCATGGCTGCTGCACCCTGGATGCCAAGGCTGTTCTAGTAGTCTCCGGGTGGTGCTAGTAGGGCAGCCGTATCTAAGAAGGGCCATTACTCTGTTTTGTTTCGCTTTGCTCCGCTCTGTTCTGTGCTCAATGCCACACTTCTGCTGTAAATTTTTTTGTTAGATCACTCTTCTGATAAAGTTTTTTTTTAAGATCACTCTTCTCCTGAAGTTACTGCATATATTCCGCAACTACGTTAGGCCACGTGTTGGTAGAACCACAAGGGGAAGGTGGCTTAGAACCGATTGAGACGAGGAAATTAATTTTGATTGAATGAAAATTTGAGTGAGAGATCCTTTAAGATTGCTTGCATACTCTGTCACCACCATTTGTCAATCACAAATGGCCTTTTCCACATCTGCATTCTCTGTCACCATTCGTCAATCACAAATGACCTCTTCCACATCGACTACTAGCCACTCCGCACATGCCTCGTGAAGCGCTTCCAAAATTCATGTGGTGGAGCATAAAGAGTAAGAAAAAGCAAAATGTTGCACGTGAGGGGACCCTTGCATGGAAACAAAGTTCACAACTCCTTGAAATGATTAATATGCTTGGGATATCTCAAACATTGGCATATCTTTGGGACCCGTGAAGGTAACGTTGATGGATCTCGGATGGCATTATGATTAAAATATTTATTTGAGTTAATTAACAAGTGTTGTGTGGTAGTAGTCCGCTTACAAGTGCCTGTCAAGCAGTTTACAAGGTAAATTTTGGAAAATGGAGTCGAATTGTAAATGACGGAAATGTTTGGTGCAAAATGTATATCACAGAAGTGTTGTGTGCAACATGTATATCACAGAATAGGAGGGCATAAGAAATCGATAGCGCTAAGTCGCGGCAAATTGTAGAGTACGGAAGTTTTTGGTGCAAGATTTATAATAGCACCAACTCGAGGGCAATAAGCGAACCAACCCGCCTATCACGGAACATGGGGCATAAAATTTCGGTAGCGCTAAAGCGTGACCCCGAGGAGAGATAATTGGCTAAGTGTTGAAAGGCACTGCGGTCGGTCGAGCTCATGATGTGACGATATAAGACCAATCGACGAGTTCGAAAAAAGTCAGGTTCAAGTTTAAATATATGTATTTAATTTGTATTTATATTAATGTATCTTAACATATAATTTGTGGTCACGAATTGTAGGCCATGGAAGTTTTGGATGCAAGATGTATACAGTGGAACTGTAGATGACGCAAGTTTTGGGTGCAAGATCTATAATAGCACCAACCCGGGGGTCGGTCGGGCTCCCGTAAATTGTTGTTGAATACGTTTTTTGGTTGTTAATGCCAATAAATGAATCTGTGCACTGAGTTGTCACGAGTAGAAGCAGAATATATATACAATTTTACAGGTGGGGCCTTACGTCTCCTCGGGAACCCTTGTCACCTTATTTTGAAGCTCATCCTACCGTTTTTCCCCTCTACTCTCTCTTTCTCGTTACTTAGCCATTTTTTCCGAAAATGTCCCAATGCACGCATTGGCAGACACATCGGTTCACATTTGCGCTCGTGCTTTTATATCGTGACTCCGACCGATCGCTAACCATTCAATTGTTAGAAAAACAGGACCGTGGATCAATAATATAAAACAAATGCGGAAATAAAACACAGAAGATACACAATACAAGAGAGACACATATTTACGTGGTTCACCCAGTGTGGGCTACGTCCACCAGAGAAATTGTCAGGTCCTTTCTTTATTATTATCCAGCAAAATGAAGGGATACAACCTACAGCAAAACCCGTTGTAACTTCATTTTCTTTCTCTCACAGTCTCCTCTCTCAGAAATACAATATTCGCCAACATACTTAGTCGCAATACATTTCCCTCATAAAAGAGGGTTGCCTTCTAGGGCAAAAAACCCTAATATAATCTCTATCGTTAGATCTGCGACCTTATAATGAACGGTCCAGATTTACAATGAAATTACAATATACTTTTACAAGGCAATTTTTACTTCGGGGACTTCGCCCTCGAACCCTCGCTGGGGGCACGATTGCCCCCAGACCCCCCAGCCGGGGGGATAGCCCCCTCGGACCCCGCAGAGGGGGTACCCCCCCTCTGCACTCCCCCGCATGGAAGAGTGTACATACTTCTGGGGTGTAAATACTTCATGGGGTATAAACACGGCTGAAAGTAAAAGACCTCTAAATCAAGAAGATAATCAGGCTCCACA